>CM023357.1:234249-300562 GCA_013282895.1 Eriosoma lanigerum | reverse complement strand
AATAATAATAATAATAATAATAATAATAATAATAATAATAATAATAATAATAATAGTGTATGTGAGAGCGCCACGCCGAGTATATATTATAATATAGTTCCTCTTCGTGACTCGGCCGGCACTAAACATCGATTAGACGCAATTATTTACAATTATGATGTCCCGCGATCACGAGATCGTGTGTGATTGTTTGCTATGCGCAGCACAAAAATAATAATAAATAAATATACAATACTGTGATGATCTACCGACATGATCAATTTCGTTTTAAAATCCCATAGATTTCTGCCACGTAAATTATTTTCATAACATTGTTATATTATATACGTACACACATATCCCACTAATAATATAACGATAATATTACTATATTATACACGTTATGCGAAATCGTTTTTACGCATTTTTATCTCGTAATAAAGGTAGTTATTGCGAGCAGACGCGTTACGATATTGTAATTTTCTCTAATGCACAGCCACAGTTTATTTGCCGATCCGACGATTATAATATTATTATTATGAGTCGAATACGACGAAGAGATCCGATTTCCCACGATGTGTGTCCGTTATACCTAATATATTATACTATTATTATTATCATCATCGCAATGTCTTTCGACGATTCGGAGATGGAAACGGTTAATGCGATATACGGAATAATAGTAATAATGATGGGACCGTAAAAAAATATTATATTATCTTATCGCGTACCGTATTTCGAAAACGATTTTATGTTTCGCGCGCCAAAGTGAAAGCAACAAAACCTATACCGCACCGATTTTCGTATCGTTAAAACTGCAGGTTTGTTTATTGTATGTCAAAAACAAAAAAACAAAAATGTTTTGTTTCATCTCACACGTTCTGTCCGGGTGTTTGGTAACCTCAAGGCCGACAATTGGTTCGGATTGTCTCATTCGTTTTCCTAACTAAAGTTTTACCGAGACAATTGAAATAAAATAATATTATACATTATATAACTTATAGAGGCGTATTTATAAATTTATAATGAGGGAGAGGGGTTCCGATAGAATCCAATCTGGTTATTAGAAGATTTCATAAATGTTCATTACACTCTCCGTTTTATAATATAAACAAATTAATTGTAAAATATGTATTTTTTATTTTTTTATTTTTGGTCATGGGGTTAAACATTAAATTCGGTCGATCACCCCATGTCCGACATTGATAATTTATATTCAATAACGATAACATGAATCATATTTTAGCAACTACGTATTTTCCAATAAACGGTTTATGTCGATATACGAGTAATATTATTATTTGCAACACTAATTGTTTCACGAATAATAAAACATACTGACGAGATAATTATCACGAACTAAAATAAACTAAAAATAACTAATATAACTAAAATAACTATATAAGATATAACTAATCATATGCCTTCAAATTCAAACATATTTATTATCTGATTCTGCATTGAAAACTATTTTTATTTTCATAAAATATATGTATATAACTTGAGTATTAATTATATTTGTTATACTACCCTTACCATACCTTACCTATAAATTAACTTTAAAAAAAAATCCTGCTTGTTTATATTATGATACATTGCTCATTGGTAAGAATTAAATTATAGGATATTTTGTTTTGATATTTGTAAATGAATAACATTAGACATGTATTTAATATGATTAGAATAGAAAATTTAGGAAATGATTCATGTTATGAGTAAAATGGTATCCGGGGGGAAAAATGTCAAAAGTAAGCGAAAAATCGAACAAATGTAATCAAAAATATTTTGTAGCAAAAATATAGACTAATATCGAAGAAAAATTGGGTAAATAATTTTAATAGGTTACCATTCGTTATCATTTATATCATATAGATAGAAATAAGGTCCCAAAAATGCACTTGTTAGTTGTTGACGTCATTTAGGAACATTATTTATTGTAGGTGAAATTTACGAAATTCAGATTTATCTGTCTATTTATAATTTTAATAATAACTTAAAATACTTAAAAGTTCATTACTTATAAATTATGAAAATTTTATTAAAATTATCATTTAGGCATATTTTTCTGTACTTTAAATAAATATTAAATATAAATAATATATATAGTGTCCCAATTATATTTACTGGTTGAAACATCTCTGCAAAGAATTAAAATTTTTGAATGCGTTTTTTTAAATGTATTATTTAGGCAAAGTACTATAATATTAATTCTATTATTTTTTTATTTTTAAAATTTTAGTGGAAAAAATTAAAAAATAACTTTTTTTTTTTTAAGTTATGTGAAATTTGAAGATAGCAAGTTTAAAGAATTACATTCCACGATATAATAAATTAAATAATTAGGTACAACAAATTACTTCAGAAATATGACTTTTACAATAAACGAAAACAATTCCTAAAAACCGATATCTTGATTAAATTAAGAAACATCAGCATTTTCATAAATAAGCTCTTTAAACTACTATCTTTAAATTACACAATTAAAAATTATAGATGTAATATAATTATTGTCTATCGGCCATCAGAATAGGTTCAATCAGCTTTTCATCTGCGACCGATCTTAAAAAAGCCATGAAAAACAAATACGATTGTATTTATTTTTTTTATTTTCAAAATTAAGTACAATGCACATTGTGTTCTAGAAAACAATTGATCGTAAATAATACAGATAAAATAAACACCGTATAAACACAATTGTTTTATTATAATATTAATTACTAATTAATAATTAGTTAAAAAACTATAATTTTAAATTTATAATCTGTGATTAAAACGAGTTCCCATAGCTACTGAACTTGAGTAATTATTTTACGTTAATACAAATATACAATACAATAAAAACAAAAATGTTTAATAAAACTAGTAAATACATAAAATATTAGAAATACGTATGATTATTATTCATACTATTTATACGACTTATCTGTAATGTACACAATTACAAAACGTAGATCAGCAAAACTCTAGAACAGAGTCAACGGTAAATTTAATTTTCTCGGTATGCCTAAGAATAATATGTTTATATGAGAGAAGCCTTATCCAAGATACCAAAATCATATTAACATTTTTAGGGAGTGTGCGGAACTTCAAAACCAGTAAAATAAAATATTTCTCATTGGCTTCAAACTATAAAGTTTGTTAAAACAATATAAAAGTTAGGTACCTACTCGAAATATCGCGAACATAATAAAACAATGTTTTTGATTTTGGGGAGTTCATTCGCTAGAAGAAAATATATTATAGTGGGCGCATTTAGATTATGAGCAATATTTATTTAAATTTTTAATATTGATTAAATTATACATTTGGTTTAAAAGTTAGGATTAGTTTTAGGAATTCCATAGTTGCAATGTTCTTGCGGGTTTATTAAAATATAATTATGTGAATTATAAAATAATTAAATTATTAAAAATTAGATTAAAACAAATTGCACAAATGGAAACTTTAACTTGTTCTCATTAGATATACTTTTTTGAAATTAAAAATATGGTATAAATTATAGTTACTTAAAAAATAATTTAATATTTTAATGGGTGACATTCTCACACAACAATAGGTTAGGTTAGGTTAGTTATTAATGTTTTTCTAGAATACTTATTTTGATGTTTATAATTCAATAGAAAAAAAATAGAATAAAATTCAAAAAATTCGATGTGAATAAATAATAAAGTAAATATCATAATGAAGAATAATAATCAACCATTTATCGTATAATACAATATAATGTTTACACGTTTTATTAATATAATTTAAGCATCTAATGTCTAGTTGAAAATAAAAAAATTAAAATATCTCACTTAAGTTAGAAGCCATATATTTCTTATAATCATTTTTTTTTCTAAAAATTGTAGCCTTGATATATATTATACATTTCAATATTAAATTATGTTAATTATTTATTGGATATTTGTACTATCATCAGTAAATAAAATACTTATGTGTGTATTATATTATAAATAGAAAAATCCGTTAACTTTTCTACGCTAGAAAAGTAGAAGACAATGTATAACCTTTATTCTTCAGTAGATCGTGCATTAATGTTTTAGGAATATACTCTTTTGAAAAATAATCAAAATTCAATTAGACTCGTCACGATCATTGAAACTGAAGTAATCGTCTAAAATGTGTATTTATCTAAAATATATTGAGACAAATACTAACTGTAATCATATCCAATAAAAACTATCACTATAATATAGATATATTGCTTTTATATTAATTTTATTAAATATTATGAGTCGAAAATTCATTAAATTTTAGTGGGTCAGACACGGAATGGTGAAATATATTACACGAGTAACAAAACTAAAAAAGCAAAAATGTTTGATCTCTTAAAGAATACCTCATCTTTTCCTAATATAATTTTTTTTTTTAATAGAATTTAAAAAAAACCAAATATATCTATGTTCAAAAACACAGTGCTGGATGGTATTATGTATATATTACAATTATGAAATTTTCTGAAAATATAATTGCACCATTTTGCACCACCAAGTTTATGTTTTATATCATTTTTTTTTTAATATTGAAAGAATTGCTGTGTCCATAGATATACCTCCAATCCAGTGGCGTAGTGTGTGCGTATGCTGTGTATGCACAGCATACACACCGAAAACTACAAAAATATTTTTTTTATATATATATTATAATGCTATATTTTTATAAAAAAAATTTCAATTGTACTAATTTAGTATTATAATATATTATATATTATGTATATACATAATATTGTATAAATTTTATTGATATTAATGGAGTTCATTAATCATTGAGATTGATCAATCCGCAACACCACGGCTGTGCCGCGCTATAGTCCTTATAATATCTAGTGGCTAGTACCTACCATGTGTATTATGTACGCAGTATGTACGTTGGCGATTGCATATGGGAACAGACATTTAGCGACAGTAATTTATATTTCTTATCGATAATATTAATAACAAAACATGATACGCTCGTGGATGTGTATTCGTCACTCGTGTATGCGGAATCAGTATTGCATACGCTGTCATCGACCGTCGTCTATTTCATTATTCTGCCAATTATATTAAACAATTATTATAAGTTATAACGTGCGTATTAACTGTATATTGTGAGTATGACATATCAATAATGAATACAAATAATACAATATGTGAATGTAAAATTTTAAAAACAGTATAGGAAGGTGTGGGGGGCAAAGACTCCACGATTTCATTAACTTAAAATTTCAACGCATACATTAAGCTGAAACCCACGCTACGCCACTGCTTCAATCATTTATTTTTATTTATTGCCAACTTCCACGAATCAGTAGCCGACCCCAAACTTCCTACATCTTTCTTGATTTGTTCTCTCAATCTTAAATGAGGAAGTCCTATAGAGATAATTTACCAACCGAAGTACTTTCTTACACGATACGAATTACGAAGTAATATTTCATTTTTCTTCCAAACATTTCAAGTCATAGTGGTGTAATTCTGATATTTTTGTATGATGGCTTAGTTTATGTATATAATTAATTCTTTCAAATATTCTTCATTCTCCAGTTCTTTCATCCAAACATGGGCTATTTTTATCATTATTTTTTTTCTGAAAATCAAGAGTTTACTTTTATTTTGTTCGTCCATGTGCCACTATTAAAATAAAATAACACAGTGAGATAAATTTTGATCTTTAAGTTTCATAAGAACATCATATTCGAGTACATCTTTTTACATCTTAGTACATCTTATTAGCTCATGTGAGTAAGTTACATAAATTGTCAGTCATTTGTTTAAATTTCTTCTTTATGTTTATTATGTTTAATATGATAGATAGACGATAGGAACCGAGGAACCGTGAGTATGAGAATATACAAGCCGTTGTTGTAGTGAATGTTATAATAATATATGTAAATGTCTAAATGAACCTTTAAAAACCTGGTGGCGGTTGGGGTCGTAGCGGCGAAGCCATTAATTGAACTTTTAAAAAAATGCAAAAATCAATAGTTCTTAAAGCCGATGAGGTTGTTTTTTCCACTCGCCCCTGCCGCGGCAGCCGCCTCCGGTTTTTGTTTTAGCGCTCCGACGACGACGGTTCGTTCTGCTTCCTTCTTTTCTTCGTTCCCCGCGCACTTACGCTACTCGCTTCCGCCGACCCACACCGCTCTATCACCTCATACGCCCGTGTATGTAAATATTCGCTGAGCGCCTTGTAATAAAGTTCAAGGAAAAAGAGCGCGGACGAGTCGACAATGTGGGCAGCTGTGTGTACGCGCGCGTGTGTGAGTGTATAATATGATCGAACGTCGGCAGTACGTAGTAGGGTAGCTATGACCGTGAAGGGCGGGGGGGGGGGGGCTAAAAAATAAAATAAAGGGGGAGAGGGAAAAAATTAAAAAAGAGAAACGCCATGGCAACCAAGACGTGTTTTTTTTCTCCCCGTACAGCATAAAAGAACCCAAGGGGTTGCCTTTAATTTCGCTTTAATCAGACGGTTTGCAATTAGCATCAAGAAGGAAGAGGCACGCGTGATAAGGAAGGACGGGAAAAAAGGGACTGATAGACGTGGAACGCGGTGGAGGGACCCTAGTTTTTTACACATTCGCTCGTTCCCCCGCACCGCGCTTCCGATCGTTCTTCTCTCGCTTTCTGTGCACTCATTTATACGCCCTCCTTCATTTCGGTCGGCCAGATTTTAACGATTTTAAAGAAGAAGCGGCGGTGGCAGTAAGAAGTAAAAAAAAAAAAAAAATACGAAAGACACGCGCGCGCGTACACACACATATACTCACACGCCCACACACATATACACATACATACGATTGCGCGCGCGCGGAAAGAATGAGAGGTAAGGGTTAGTTTTTAAACCCTTCTTTTAGCGATCCTCGTATAACAGAGAAAAAGAAAGATAAAGACGAAGATATTATTATAATGAGAGAGTGATAGAGAAAATGGGATAGAGTGAAATAGAGATTGTGGAGTGACGAAGAAAATATAAATACATTATATGTATATATAACATCGAAAGAAAGAGGGGTTGACGAGTGGGGTTGTGCGTGTGTGTGTATGGTAGAGGTGAAGGGAACAAGGATGAAAAAACCACCTACCCGTCACCGTTATACAAGCGCTATCTCATCGCACCGCCGTCCACTTCCTCGGGAATTTCTTTATTCATTTTCTTAGCTCGCATAATATCTCTCATGTATGCGAAACAGGAGCCCGCGGCTGGGCTAGGTGGATTGTGGTGGGGGGTGGTGAAGTATTTCTTTTGAAAACCCAACGCGCGCGTGCAGTGATGGAAACTGCTTGTGCCGTGGTGCGGCATGGTAGGGAAGGGGGGTTGCAACTTTTGCGTCCGTTTTTTAATGGCAAAGTCGTGTTAATGAATAAAAGTTTATTTCCATATATATGAACGTCTTGCATAAGAATATATATATATATTAATACACACACACACACAAACACACACACACACACGCACACACACACACACACACACACACACGCGCGCGCACACACACAAAAAGAG
This sequence comes from Eriosoma lanigerum, assembly GCA_013282895.1. Classification (NCBI taxonomy): domain Eukaryota; kingdom Metazoa; phylum Arthropoda; class Insecta; order Hemiptera; family Aphididae; genus Eriosoma; species Eriosoma lanigerum. Next base: position 293,092 of record CM023357.1, on the reverse strand, counting down.
GCGAACGAGCAATTGTGTTGCGCGCCCTCGTCGTTCGTTTCCACCGCCGCCCCGGTCACGCGTTCGCTCTTTCTGTTTACGTTGGCGACTTATTAGATTGCCAACTGGGTTGACAGTGAAAAATAAGAGTAGCTCATTAATTATTGCGAACGGCGAGGAGTCGGTAGACAGCAGCCGGGCCTCGCGCGCGTAAATACGTAGACGATGACGACGGACGGTGCGGGCGCGTAGAGCGGCGTATTGCCATTTTTAAGATTTAATTAAAACGTGCGATTTTTGGCATTCGTTATGACACATAAATAAGGAAACTTTCGGCTGGGAAGGGAAAACTGATTCCTGTTAATTTTTCATTTGCCGATACGCGGAGAAAAACTTCTCCTCTCCGTGCCCATAGCTCCGCCGGCCGTTGCGAAGACATCAAATGTTCGTTGCCGTCCTTTTGAAATTCACCCACACTACTATTGTCAATGTCCCCATTATAATAATAATAATCCCAGTCAAATATTCCGTCTCTGTCTTTCTGTATGATATAATAACGCCCGTCACTGATGGTTATTGCGGCACATTATCATTTGACAAAAGTGAGACTGTCTGTATTCCATCAGACTCGTCAAGTAAAAATATATTTTTGAATAATTAATATTAAAATCAACGATCACGTGATATTGTTATCACAATAATTGTTATGATAATTATAATTGTTTGAATTCCATAAAAAAAACTACATCGTTAAAGTTAATATAATATTTCGTGAAATTGGTTTATAAAAAGTATTTAATGAGATGGATAGTGGTCATTTAATACCATAGGGTATGTGTTTTCTACACAAAACGTGAAGTTTAAAAATTTGGCAGCTAGTATAAATGGGAGGAAGGGAACCGAAAAAACATTGGTAACCTATTTTAAATACGATTTTGTATTTTAAAGGAGTAATAATAAATTTGAAAATAAATAAAATAATAATACAAAAATAAATTTCTAATTTAACTTATTTCTAATATTATTTATTTTTTTTATTTATATCTATTATAAAGGTTATAATTAATATTTTGTGTAAATATAAAACTCTATTTTTTTTTTTTTTTTTACCATAATGATCTCGAAAATTTAACTAGTAGCTTGCCTAATAAGTAAGTTTGGTTGTCATAGAATTAAAAGTAACTAATTTGATATATATTTCAAATGAGCACTTTTTTCATCCTAAATTCATAAATATTATATAAAAGGTTGATTTTGAACAATTTATTTTACCTCTAAACGCAATTTAATATTTTTGGAAAAAAAATATTAGTGCCTAGGGAATTTTCATCTAATTTCTTATCTTTTGTCATCTTTCGGATTTTATAATTGTTTTAATATTATATTCTATTTATACAACAGATGTTATAAAAATGTCTTGATTAAAATAATTAAAATAATATATCAATATAGTAATTCTACCGTTGTAAATTATGGTTTCTGTTATTTAAAATTTTTTAATTTCGTGATAACTAATTGAGTTTTAATCATAGTATCTTGAGGAGGAACGTCCATAATCGACCTTCCCAATTTTTATTTCATTGAATCAAATCGCAGTTAATGCGTCAATAGTCAATGATCGATATCTATTTTTTGACTAGTTTTTATATAATACCGAAATATTTATATATATATATATATATATATATATATAAATGGATGAAAGATGTACGATAATTCATTGGATAATAATATTGTATGTATATAATAGAAAGAAAATGTTTAAACTTGGAAGAAAAAAACAATAGATATAGTGGTATTAAATTTGAAAATTAACTTATTCCAAAGCGTATCTTATTTGTATATTATAATAATACTATCGACCTAGATTAAAAATATAAAATGCACAACAAGTACAGTGTAAATACACAATGCGAAACTATTTTTTTCTGTACCATTATAACAATACAAGCTTAAAAAATGAGGGCAGTTACTGATTCCGAAGGTTAGTAATGGAATATTAATGTGTTATATTATAATTAATATTTGAATTCAATGATATTCAAAAAAAAAAAAAAAACATTTTGAATAAAATTCAGTCGGATATACAATATATTGATAATATTTATATTTATAATTTTTTTCATTTTCAGCTAGATGTATTTAATTTCCAAATATGTATGTTATAAAATAATATATAAAATCTATATAAAAATATATTTCATCGATTAAATATCTCAAATAATTAAAATGACAGATCACTCAAAATAACAATTATGAAAGTTTATTAAAAAAAATGAAATTGTCAATTTACAAAATTGTTAAAAAAATGTAGGATATTTGATTTTTAATTATGCATCTATTAAATGTTTAAACTGTTAATCTCAAATATGCAATATTTATATTTTAACATTAATGAGAAAAAATTGTATTTTTAGAATAATTTCAAAATTCTATTTGGACATAAAATCAATGTAAAATTTTCATAATTATTATCATATATAGAATACATATAAAAATGTTTGAGTCTCAACATTCTAAATGCATCATTAATTATAAAATATGTAAATCAATTTTGTCAATATTACAATGTCCGTACATTTTTCTGTTATTTAATAACTTTTCAATAGTTTTCCTTATTTCAAAGAAAAACTTTCAAGAAATTCGAATAATAAGTTGAATAAAGTACCAACTAGGCGAAATTCTCTACCAAAAGCCTACACTATTTATATTTATAATTATTTCTGTCAGTTAAAATTTCTTATGAACAATGTAATACCAATACACTCTTCGCTATGCTCATAAAAATAATTTCAGGAAATGTATAAATATATATTTTTTTTAGAAAAACAAACTTGAAGTTTTTCTGGAGCCTTTGTTGATGAAATATAATGTAGATATTTATCGTGTTTGAAATTAGTATAACATTATTATATTTTAATTAATCTTTTATTAATTACAACAGAACCATAACATGTTAATGGAACACTCCAAATACACACGTCCGCATTTCGTACAGTAATTGTTATAATGTAGTACCTACTTTAAAAGTAATATAACATTTAACGTACATTTACAATACGCATGTGTACCATAACCTCATGAAATAATAAATACATTAAAAACAATACCGTATTGAAAATCTTAACACAACGAAACAAGGCTATCAACTCCGTTGAATTTAATTAAAAAATTTTTTTAAATAGTAATTTATTCAAAAATACTAAATGTGTATTCTTTGTGGAATATAATTTCATAAATTTATACTCAAATTATCAGTGTTTAATTTATTTTCTATACATCACTGAGGTTGAAATAATAATAATAAGGAAAACAAAATTTATTTTAGTAATTTTATTATTGATAATAAATTCGTATGTGATAAGCAACAACTACTCCATATAACTGTTCACGATGTCCTATATTGGTTATAAAATATTTAATTGTTTTATAATCTTAGTAAAAAAATATTCCCTACATATTATAAAAGGTGATTAAAAGGAGGGTTAGTATTAAGCGGAAGGCAGTAGTAACCGCTACTACCGACCATTGCTGATTTCTTAAGGGGATCTAATGGCAATAGAAGGATTTGATGATGGTAACTCAAACATAGCTGAAGTACAAAATGGCAAGTACAAGATGGCTCATCAACTACGATGCAGAAAGCAAAAGGACACTACTGCCTTATTGCGTTCTGAGGATAATGATATGATTGATACAGTAGAATTAAAAAATTCCTAAAATAAACTAGTTCTTCATTCAGATCTCTGGGTGAGAGCTAATGTAAAGGAATCATTAAAGAAAGAAATTAAAGTAAGGGAAAAAATAATAGCAACGTCGAATGTTACATATTTAGAGATTTTTGATAAATTAAAGAATTTCAAAATTTAAATGAAATGTCATAAAATAGATATAATAGGAATAATCGAATAAGTGAATTAAAATTGACAAAAAAAGGATATTTCTGGTTAGGAAACTATAAAGTTATATTTATCAGTGATGACTATAAAGAAACAGCAGCTGGTTTCATATTTAACAGAGAAAAAGGAAACAGTGTAATCGATATTTTTCAATACTTGATTGAATAATTTTCATTAAACTAGGAACAAAGCCTAATGAAATACTTTTTCTATAAGTAGCTAACCTTAACTCTAAAAGATGAACAAATATAGTAAATCCACGAACAAATAAATGATATGATAGAAATGACAAACAAAAAGGTAAACCTAATTGTATTAGAAGACTGCAATGCAGTAGTAAGGGAGACAAACGACTAAATAGTGATATGAGTGTTTCGTTTAGGAGAGAGAAAGCAAAGGGAAAATAAGCTAATTTAATTTTGTAAAGAAAGAAATCTGATCATTATACACACAATGTTCTCACTATCCAAAAGGAGAAGATAAACATGAACCATTCCGAGATCAAGTGCCTGTCATAAATTAGATTATATATTATTAAGGAAAATATATAAAAACCAAGTAAAATAATGCTAAAGTTACCCAGGTGCGGACATTTATACTTATAGTATTTATACTCTTGTATTAATTGAAACAAACATCAACCTATAATAAAAAGAAATAACGAAAATACAAAAAAATTGCTTAGATAAACTAAAAATTAAAGAAATAAGAAGAAATTTCAATGAGAAAGTAAATAAATTACCAACTACAAAAACAAACAAATTTAAAGTATGGAAACAATATACAGAAACTATATGGAAATGACAGTAGACATCTATGAGATTGGACTATAGAAAAAGAATATGCAGGACAGAAAAATATAGAACTATAAGGAGGAATTTGAGAGCACTAAAGAGCTAAAACACAACAAAGCAACGGGTATACAGCATAAGTGATACAACAATGATAGCAGAAAGCAAAGAAGAATAAGGCAACATGGTAACAAAAATGAATGATAGCCGCAAAGAGTACAAAATGAAAATAAACATTTTGAAAATAACAATGAAAAATGAGAAGCTGAAAATTGTTCAATATTTGCTATACTTAAAATGGAAAATAACATATGATAAAAAAGGCGAGCATAACAGCAGAATGGCACAAGAAAGACAAGCATTTTACAAGGAGAATGGTATTTTCACGGCAAACAAAATTATTTTGAAGACCAGAAAAACTCGTTTTAAGACTCGTATGAGGTATAACCCACAGTGGGGTAGAAATATGGACGATAAACAAAACTAAAAGATAAAAGATTTAAACATTTATAGCATGGTGCTGAAGTAAAACATTGAAAACTCCTCTGGTAGAGAAAGTTAAAAACAAAGAAGTATACTTAAAAATAAACGAACGAAAAATAATCAGAGCTATGGGGAAAAAGTAGATTGGACATATTATAAGCAAAAAAATAAATGGATAACGTCAATAATAGAAGAAAACACTGGAAATAGTTGACTAAAAATCCATTTGTGAAACATTTCATAGAAGTCTTAAAAAAAACAACTACAATGAACTATAAGTAACAGTGATACATAGGGCATTAGGGACTATTGGAGATCTAAGTTCATTGAATTTATTAAACTAATCTAAGTATTTTAAATACATCGCAAATGAAGTTGTCAGTTACTAACATAATTTTAATATCAAACAAAATTGGCCTGATCGGCGTAAAACTTAGCCTGCTTCAATTTTCGCTCCCCTATTAAAATACTGAAATGGCGCCCCTGGGTGGTCTTCTTAAGCAACATCAGAGGTGACGTTAATCGCTTCAGATATATAGTTTTTAATTTTAACGAATTGCGATCTATTGTTAATAAAAGAAGTTAACCAAGACAATAAGGCATTGGAGAACCTATTTTTTTAAAAAAAAATTGTATTAATTGACTATAATCAATACTGTCTTTGTTTTGTGGTTTTTTTAAGTCTGTAAATGAGAAAACGAGTGTAAAATTAAATGTTTAAAATGAATAAGACTTGTTAATGTTGATTTATGACATCTAAAGTCATGTTTTGCTAAATAAGTACATTTCTAAAAATAATTAATTTATAGTTAATAATTTTGGAGAAAATATTAGGAATGATTGAAATAATTGAGAAAGGGTGATAATTGGATATAATAAACACATTATTATATCACCTATAGGAAAGTATTTAGTTCTTTTTCAAGATTAGGTGTATGAATGAGTAGCTTACACTTAATTTGGAGTGCCGGATGGTAAGGGTCAATAGAAACTAATGGATCGGTATAAAAAATAATATTGGTATAATGTATATTTGAGAAAATTAATAATTGTATCAAAAATATATTTTCATAATATCTATAATAAATTTTGTAATTTTTATAATCATCATTTTTTTCCCCCTCCCTGTTACATATCATTATTCATTATCATCTCATTTGTCTCACGTATAGCAATTGTTAAGATTGTCAATTTCTGCCTTCACCATTAACAATGTATTGTCAGCAATAAAATAAAATTAAAGTATGCACATAATAATATTGTGTTTTCGGAATATTATATGTATGTTTTCCATAATTTCTTCTCTCTCTTAAAATTTTACAAGTTTAAATCCCTTTGATCAACATTTATTATATTATATGAACTTTATTTTTGTTATTATAATAATAAAAAAAAAAAAAAAAAAAAAAAAAAAAAAAAATACTTATTTAAATAATGTAACATCGAAATAATTAAAACTATAATCACTTAACTAATACACACTGATATTAAAAACAAAACTAAATAAAAAATGAAAAAATCGTTACTATTTTTATATATTTTTTACCATTACGAAGTTTGTTTTTGAGAAGAAAACCACAAAGCGAAAATATATATACAATTTAATAAATTTATTAAAAGTACGTACTTACAACTTTTATTATAATTATAAATTTCTTTGATTTCTTTGTATTTATTAATAATTAATATTTGTATTTAAAATAATATGTTGTTTGTTATTACTAAAATTTAAAAAAGGTTTTTCGTTTTGCTTCTCTCTGTTTATTATTATATTAAATTATGAACTTAAAAGTTAAATTAATAATTATTTTAATTTACATTTTGTAATTTCAATAATTATTTAAACAAATTAAATTTAGACAAGAAAATAATTTATAAATATAATTTAAAACTATGTATACATATTGGTCATACTTAAAATCTTCAAGCTTATTATTATTAGTATAGGCACATATCGCTGTAATTAATTTGAGTATATTATATTATTATATTTTTAAAAAATTATGCTAACCTTATAGATCGCTAGAACATATAATAGGTATTTGTATTAATTTTGATATCATTAAGTTTCTTGTTTCATTAAATTTCACTGTAAATGAGTAACGTGTTTGTTTAAAATATGATTTATACGAATATTATAATTGTTAAACGTGAAAGATTATTTTTTGTATTGTTACTAATTGATTTAACTTGAAATATGACTGCGCATATGTTTGTAGGTAGGTAAATGACAGTAAAATATGGGTAATCCCCGTGCCCCGATAATTAGCTTTAAAGTTAACATTTTTCTTTCCTCATTTACATAAAAGGAAAAATACAATTACAAGTATGTACACTTAACCCTTTAATTGATGTACATTTGTTATGTAACTACACAGAGTTTTTTATACTCACAATTCATGTAATGGTTATTTCCTTATAATGGTATAATATAATTTATGTAATTATATTAATTATAATTAAATTATAATAATTTATATAATTCATTAAACATACATGGTTCTATATCGTGTCCTTTGGTTAAAAACTATTTATTTTGTGTTTTATTAAAAATCATGATGTGTGATATGATATCAATATAATATGATATGATTGGTTTTAGGTTTTTTTATCCACGAGTAATCAGATAAATAAATTTATTTTATTTATTGCTTATACAATTTGATAACAAATTAATTAAAATAAACAAAATTAAATAAGTTATTATGTTATATAAATTAACATAAGGTGGCACTTGTTTATTACTTGCCAAAAGTATGCACGTGTCGCATAGAAATGGGAATTATGATTTCAATAGATATAATATTTTAAATTATTTGCAGTTTATATTGTTTAATAATTGCACCAAATTAACACATATTTCATAATTTTAATCATATAAAATAAAATGCGTGTGAACAAAAATTATAAATATAGTTCATGTTTATCGTACTCAGCGCACATTGTATTATACATTCAAATCTCTGAATGAAATCATCAGAAACAGATTAAAATCCGTTGATTTCCTATTCTTAAAAAAAGAGTTAAACAACTCTTAAAGATACAAGAAAAATAAAATAAACATTTATGTGTTACATAAATATCGCAAATATCATTGAACGTGTATGAACAATTTTTTAAACATGGAATTCAAATAACCCTGCATGTATGATTTAACGAAAAACTCAACAAATCGTAAATTTTGGGAGTGTAAAATTTTAAAAGGAAAAATCATATACAAAGTGTACAAAAATATTATTATATTTTAATGTTATATCTAACTAAAATTCTTATTACTTTATACTTATTATTGTGTATATTCGTCTGTACAATAGTTTCGTCTATCAAATTATACTACATAATGTTAAAAAAACGTAAATTTAAAGCATTTAATTAGATACATTCATATGTATAATGATTTCGGGAAATAAAAACAAAATCTATAGGTAACAGTTTAATGTCGATAAGCGATATTAAAACATTATCTAATAATTATAAATATTTATAGTATTATATCTACCAAAATGATTAAGAATATTATATATGTTAATAATAATATATAGTATAATAATATATAATTAAAAAAAGGAAAAATGAGAATGGCGGAGCATGTGGCAACAGCGGAACAATTAATCGTCGGCCACATTGGCATATACGTGTAAACTTAGTGTGTATATTATAAACTTAATACATTTTATCAAATTAATTAATCATTTTTATCTTAAAAAAAATTATAATCTAAGTTTAAAAATATAATACAAAAATAACGACAGTGAATATAATAATATATTACTTATTAATTTACCTACAATATATCGTATAATTTTTGGCCAACAAAATACAAATATTGAAATAGTATTTTTATTATTATTATATCAGATCACGATATGTCGATATCGAAATCATGAATAAATAAGTATGCCATTAATATTAATTGTTAAATTTACTGTTCATTTTTAAAGGTTTTATTAAAATATAAAATTATAAAAATAATTTTTATAAATATATTTTTGGCAAAACTATTTAATATATAAATTATTAATAAAATAAAATTTGTACATATTTATAATGTTTATCATGAAAGTATATACTACCCAGTGGTGGATTTTCAAAAAGTTTTAAACCGTAGATTAAATAAATGTTACAGATAGTTAATAATTGGTCTACAAGAAATATCCTCTAATGATTTACTATCTTATGCTTTATCCTTGAGATGTTTGTACGAATCTACTTTTGAATTTTCGATTACATAGCTTATGTACAGTGTTTAAATTGAAAAATAAAAAAAAGGACTATAAGACAGAATAGCAGCATCACTTGCAATGATTGAGTTCAACCTAACTCAATATTGCTTCGAAAAATTAGAAGAAGTATGCTAAAAAAATTAAAAAAAATAAAAGTTACTCCACCCTCCCTCATCACCAATCAATTTAAGTATTGCTTATGTAACACGCTCTTGAACTACTTCTTCGCGCTTCTTTTCTATCAAACCTTCTAGTATGATGCTGTGTGATTCTTCGCTCAGACACGGTGATATATCATATGCCATTGCTTAGTCTTAAACTTTTTAGCAAGGTTGTTTTTCTTTAACTAAATTACTCTATATAAATTTTATATCTAAAAGTTGACATTTTTAATGTCGGTAGAATATTTGGATGGTAGAAAATTAAGCTGCTATAAAACTGAAAATAAAAAAAATAAAATTAATAAAATATTTGAAATTAGAATTAATGGTAGCAATTGATAGAAATAGGAAAAGAAGAGAAATAATAAAAACTGTCTAAAAAGGAAATATCAAATTTAAAAATAAAAAAAGAAGCCATGCAGATCCGTCCGTGAATATTAAACGCGGATAAAAAATTATATTATATTTTGTTGTTGTTGTGTGGAACGTAATAATTTTCTCTTCGCAAACCAAAATGTTAACGAATAATTCTTTTTAGATTTAATTTCGTTTTCTTCCAACCGACCGAAGTCGACAGCTACCATTAAATTAATAATAATATGGAAATCGGTAGCCAACAATAGCTATACAGCATGGCTGATTTTCCTATTCCGTTAGAGTAAGTTCGACTGCGTTGTTTTTTTAACATTTCTTCCGGCAATAACAGGCTAAATAAGAGTATTATAATTTATTATATGAGGTAACAAATATATATTTTAAAACAATTTTTCAGCTAAATGTTTTCACTTTGTTTCAATTATAATTTATAATATGTAATTTATTATAATTGTGTTTAGACAAACTATTAGGTTCTTCTTTTTTTTAAATTAATTCATAAATGATTATATTTGTCTGTATAATATTATTTATTTTATATTTAAGTTTTAGAACATTCAGTTAATGTAAACATGTGAGAAACGTAATATGATTGTGTCACTTTTTTCTAATTGAAACTGTGCTATAATACAAAGTTGAATAAAATCATGTAAAGATTTATAAATTATAATACATAATATTTAACATTTATATACATATTTAAAATGTATAAATTATTTTATTTCTTTTAAATATTTCAATTATTACTGAACAATTGTTTTAGGTTTTAAAGATACCTAGGGTAGTAGGTTGTTAAAAATTATTTTTATATTGTAGTATGGATCACTGATTAAAACCTATCTATTTCACGTTTTTAATATTAAGTATTTATTTATTTAGTAAACATTGTCAATGGTATGAATACCATTAAATTTATTATTTAATCTTGCTTAACTATTTTGAAATTGAAGTTTCAATTAAGAATATTCAATATAATCAATATTGAATATACAATTGTTTGAGATTATATTATATTTCTTATTATATTTTTTATCAGTATTTATGTTATGATTAATATTTTTATAAAATATACATTGTAATAACGAGTGCTGTCGCGGTCGACACATATTGTACGTAGTCCGATCCTACGAGCAAACGCGTGTGGACACTCACTCTATGCTATATTTTTGTACATTGTAAATTAGTTATAATAATATATTATTAAAATAAATATTGAAAAAACTTGATATTAAAATCTGATGTATAATGTATTAACTAACTAGTTTACTTAAAAATTGAATACAGTTCACTAAAGAGTTGAAAATAAACAACAATATATAAAAGTATATAAATATATGTTATATAGAAACAAATATTTCAGTTTGTAATTTATTACTTATTACTTGCATCTTGCTTTTGAATTTTTATTTTTATTGATTTTAAATTGTAATTGTATTTTATAATATTAAAAATTATAATGCGATATTTTATACGTAATCAAAAGTAACTTCTCATCGTCATACATTATTTTATACTACGATAACATTATATTCTATTGATTATAAATGTTTTTTTGTGTACCTAAAAATATAACAATAATATTTTCTACCCACTGACTATACAGAGTGATCAGAATATTGTGCTATAAAAAATATGTAAATCATATTGAAATTATTACCAACGTAAATATGTACTTGCGATCATTTAAGTAACATGAAATTTTAAACAATTTGTGTATAATACATAGTAAGTATATGAGTATATTACGATATTATGTTACGTGTGACCCGGGGTGGACCCTCGCGAGGGATGTACGAAACGGGAAAAAATGCCATATTACACAAAAAGGGTATTTTTTATACGTTTCGGCAATCGTCAAGCCCTCCTACTATCCTAAAAAAATATAATAATCGTATATATATATTATTATTTCTCGTTGTCTCGTTCGGTCTCTTTCGGTATCGCCCCGACGCCGGTTTTACACTGCACAAACACGGTCGCGCGCCCGCCCATCGTTGGAATTCAATAATACAACCCAATCGACGACGTGCGCATATATGTTAGCGAATGTATGAAAAGCGTAAAGTACGAAAATGTATTTCATACGTATGCTCGGGCGTGTGTGGAAATACATATCACTCTTTCCGCCCAACACGAGCTTCTTACCTTTTCGGGCGTGAAAAACCAACGGTTTCGCCCACGAATATAACGCGATGACGGCGTATCATTATTGCGTGTGTTATCAAAAAACTTCAAATGTAATTCAAAACCAGAGTAAAGGTACCAATAATATACCAGCTTTCTTTTATCTATATACGATTTTATAATCGGGTATATTTTAATAGGACTTCAAAAACATTTTATAACTACCAATATCTATTTATCACATTTTTATCATTGATTTTTTACGTTCGTTATTACGTATAAATTTGACACGAATTCACGTTGTTTAGTCGTCCGATCAGAAGAAAAACAAAAACTTTTCGATTTAGATGATTCGCGGAGTTTTCGAATATTAAAATATCGAAAAAGTGTATCAGAAACGTGGAAGAATTATATTGTTTAATAAACGAAATCGATTCCACTTGGCTTTCAAAGACATTGAATATTTAATTTATTTATAATGTATCGGACATATTACCAGTATTTATAGAAATAAGTTCAAGTAAATTAAAAATGACTAACTAAATTATTATTTTTAACTTTACAATTAATGTGTATTTAAATTTTGAACGTTATTTTCCTTACAATGAAACGCGTATACGACCGATAAAATTATTCGGATTTAAAGTTAAAATTATGCAATTATTAAAATTTGAAAATGATTTTATTCGTATTTGACAACGGAATCACGAATAAACGTTGAATCAGAAGTACATATACTACACGACTGCACGCGTTATTTAGTAAGAAATACCTAATATAGGTCAGTCATAGATTTATGGATTTATCGATCACTCGTATAATTGTGTTCTGATAACTGATAACATTATATAAATTGATCGGTCACTTTGTGCGAAAACAAGTTACAAAATATGTTTCTGCGTACAGTGTACGATATAATTATTAGTCGATCATATTATAAAACTATGAAATGAACGTATAGTGGGTATATTATTTTAAACATTACATATGCATATTTGAGGCTCATTTATTTGACCAACAATCATAATAATTATCGCTTGATGCTTAAAATATTTGCAATAATATAAGTGTATAATATCTTATTGTGAAAAAATTATATCTTTTATATTTTGAGCACAATGTCGAATCAACCACGCAAAAAAGTGATATATAATATTATATTTCAAAAAATAGAAGTGTCTAAATTTATAAACTATATTTATTCATATGTTATAAAATGACTTTTAAATTGCATCATACGGACAATTTACTTTTACAGTTTATGAAATTTCAAGGTATTTTATAATTAATATGTTGTATGTTTGTATTTAAAATAATTACTACTATAGATAATTATTATATAGTAATATTTTAGATAAAAATCTCTAAAGTTATAGTTTTAAATAAATATTAAAACACTTATAGGTTCTATAATAAGTATTTTATTATTTTTTTGCAAAAGGAAAGGGGCTTGAAAGGGCTTTATTATCATCCCCCTAAAATGTATTCAAATTTCAAAGAAATTTATTAATTTATTAAGAAAAATATCAGATAAGGAATCATAGAGTGATCAAAAATTTTAATTTTCTATATAGTTATAAACACATAAATACAGTGGAGATGTCTCCTCCCGTATATGAATATAAAATAAAGCCCTCCATGTCATTTTACTATTTGTCCGACTGATTGTACTGTAATTTAAGATTAGTAACTAAGAAATAACTTATCAAAATCAACTTCTGATATATCAACATTTTTATTTTAAAAAATAAGCTTGAAAAATAACTAAATGCAGGTTATACTGTTATAGGTATGTTTAAATTTCCACAATGTATATAAAATATAGTTAAGACTAAAGAGTGGGGTGAACATATTTTTAAACCATCTGTATAACAAAATAGTACCTATTATATAATTTAAAACTTTATGAATAGAACAACAAATATTGTCCATAAAATATAATTGATGATTGAATGATTTCACTTTGATTGTGACATATGTTATATTTGAACCTAATATAAATTTCGTATATTAATATTGACATTACAATAGTTTATATTGATATCGTAAACAATATTCAACATTAATATGCATGTTGTAATTATTAATACTTAATACTAATACATATAGGTTGCTGTAAATCATAATAGACAAAAAGGGGCACGTACATTTTAAGATAGTGGGACATCTAAAAATTAGACCCATCATTTATCAGTATCCAACTACCACACACTACTTGATCTAAAATAAGGATTATATTAATTTCTTATATGATATTTTATAGTTTTTGATCGTACACATATTAAGAAGAATTATTATTGATGTAAAATCGACCTAAACTCAGGATAAAACTATGAGACTTTGAGAAATATGATTTTAATTATAATTTTCTTTTTGTTTATTAAGGATATAATAATATTTTATTCGTTCAACAAAACGAATGTAATTAAACACGATAAAACTAAACAAATTGATAAATAATAAGTATTTTAGGATTTTTGTCTCAAAAATCTTCGTTCGTTAGAACGAATATTGATGTATATGAAAATTCTATAGATTTTTGAAATTATTTCGTTCTTCATCACTAATAAATTATGTTAATGTACATTCAAATAAAAATTCTTAGTATTGGCGAATATTGTAAGTTTCATTTATATATTATATTATATTATATTATTATTATTATAGTCAATAATGAAAGTCTACTAATACTGTCTGTCCTTTTCGCAATAAGATAATATATTATATAGTATAATAGTGTAATAGCGTATAATAATTATAATATGTTGTTTATAAATTTTGTAAGACACAAATGACCTTTCAAATATTCACGGTTTGAACTTATGAAAACTCAAGATTATATGCATACCTAAGGAGACTCGGCAAGCAAAAATCTTTTTTGACGACGATGATGACGATTATGACGGGGAGTTATGTTTGTGAAATGCATAAAATGAAAATCACAAACTTCTCGTCAATGTATATACGAGGCCCTTTTATAAAAGTCGACTTTCTCATTGGGTATTCGATTTGAAAGAATGCATGTTTTAAGGTTTTGTTATATAACAATATGCGTATACTTATATATATTTTGATAATAATAATAATTATTATTATTCTAAATAAGTATGCAGTATGCCAAACAATAAGGTACAAATAGCGAGCACGTTGTTTTTATGCACAGTATAATTAAAAACGTCACCTTCCGAAACGAAAATTCAATTACCGTATTATTACGTAGTAGGTAGCCAAAAACGCTGCAAGAGAAATTGTAATTCAATTAAAAAACGAATAACTTCGAGTAGAGTAAATAAAACAATGTTTTTGGAAATATTCGAATAAACAACACTTGGGTAAATAATACAAAAATGACGAGAGGAAAAAAACTTTTTTTTTACTAACTTGTTTTGAAACAAAACGTTGACAACTAAAAGCAAAAATTATAACGCGTCGAAGAAATGTCCCGTCTACTATTATGTTTGTCTATAATTTAAATCACGATAAACATTCATTAAAACGATTTTATTAATGGCTTTAAAAAACGAAATGAGGCATGTAAACAACAATATATGAATGAATTCTATTTTAGACCAATCGAAAAATATAGAGAAAATGTTGACCTTGTTGGAGGCCTTCAGTATATGACATGAATATAATTTATTGTAACCGCTGATTTTCTATTAATGTGTTTTGTGTGTATAACATAGGTATTTCATATTTTGTGAATGATTATTTTTTATGGTTCTAAACATTAAATATCACACTGACAACGTGACTATTTCATACTTTCACGTTAAACCATTTAAATTGCAACACGCTAAAGATAATGTATCAATGACAGACCTGCAGGACTACAACCATTAGGAACCCAGGAAATATTTCCATTTCCTATTTAACAAACCATTAAATTTAACACTAAGCACAGGGTCTTGTTATGTTGTTGCACTCCCCCTCCTTTCTAAAACTTTACACAACGGTTAAGAAATTTATTAGTTTGAGGAAACAAAAAAAATTTACCGAACTTGAACAGAATTTTTTTATTATTTTCTATCATACTTATTTTGTCAATAATTTATTCATAAACACTTCCATGTGCGAGAAACTGTATACAGAAATATAATATGTTTATTGCTTCAACACAACTAGGTTTTTTTTTTTTTATATAAATAGATATTAGTTATTTATTAAACACGAATATTATAAAATCGCGTGACAAAAAAATAAAAAACAGCACTTCACTACGAGTTAAAAATAAAATTTCATTACAATGTAATTACCCGTGTCATTGTTATTATTTTTTTTTATATGTTAACAAATAGCTCTAAACAGATTCAAAGAGATTTAATAACAAAAATAATAGCTTTAGAAGAGAATTAAAATTAAAATTGTTCATAACCTTATTAACATATTTTAATATTAATATTTTTCTTGGTACACTTAGTTGAAATTATTATAGTTTATATTTTTATAAATTTATTATAAATGTTATTATTATGTATATTAATTAAATTTAATACATATTATATTGTATGATTTTTTTATAATATGAGTTTAGAAAAATTAAAGCCAATTTTCATAAAAATAATGATAAATATAATAATATTATGAAATTTAAGTAGAAACTATAACATAAAACGTTAAAAAAATTATACCTATCTACGTTTATAAAGTTTTTTTATTATTGGGTTTTTATCTACAACACCTCATTAAATAAAGTTTATATTAAGTGAGCTACAGGAATTGCACGATTATACAATTTCCGAGTGGTCATCTATACCTACCAGATTTAACAAAGTTTAACGAAGTTTAATTTAGCAGTGTACTTAATTGGAACAAATCGACCATTACATAATATTATCCCTCATGCAAACTATGAGAGAATAATTAATTATATAACAAATAGTTAAAGCTGTAAAAATAAACTTACATTAATAATAGTACCTACTAAGGTATAGGTTTATGTACATGGATAATTAACAAACTAACTAATTGAGTTCAATGATAATATTTATGTATAATAAAATACTATTATTCAATTATTATTTATTATACCGTACATCAAATTTTTAAAGACTGTGAAATAACCATAAACAGCTCCACTTTTAGGAATTTAACACTACGACTAACACAAAATGAATTTCCCCATTTACAACAATTAGTGGGTGAAATCATATTTTACCATATTTTTCCTATAAGTAATTACATAAGAGGATCCAACCCAAGATTATGGGGGTGGGGGCGATAAATATTTTTTTTTGTAGTAGAATCAAAAAAATGTCTATATGTAAAATTCAATTTTTCTGATGGAACGGTGGGGGAAGAAATCGTCCCCCTGGATTCGCCACTGAGTAGTTGTGATCAGTTGTCTTGTATCAATTGCCTGATTTATGCATACAAATATTGACAATATTTCCATGATAATTTCTAATATAAAAACATAAATTACAATGAAAATTATATAACACCAATGTTAATAATTAATCAATTGGACATGTAAGTAACATATACCGATACATTTTACAATCGTATAGCATATAAACATATTAACTAAATAACAATAGAGTTTAATAGACCAGTAATATATGATGACACCAAATATGTGAAACCAATAAGCTAACATGACATAATAATTGTGCGATTTACTAAGAATAAATGCAATTGTCATGGTATTGTTTTTGGGCGAGTTTACAACGATAATGTTACAAGATTGATAGATAAGAGTATTTAGTTAAGTATACGGGCTAGACAATATTATTTTTTCCATAAAAAAGTTATATTATCTTTCTCTCTCATCTATATTAACGTAAAATATATAAAAAAAGGGGATTTATATCACAAATAAAAAAAAATGACTTTACTTTGTAAGACCATCGATCCTCTTATGAGTGTATATAGTATGAAAATAGTTAGTTTAGAATAATATACAGTGTAAGTCGTCTTTACTGTTTCCCAAATTCGTCCATGCGTATTGCATGATTTGTTCGCGTGTCATATTTCCGACCGGTAGTGCCCAAAACACCGCGTGGTCAGACAAAACGGATGGAACAAGATTAATGATCGTTCTCCCATGGATGGACATCTTGAACTAATATAATAATGTAATATCAGACAATCATAAATCGGTCGTCGAACCAAAAAAATAAAATAAAAAAAACGCGGGGTTCTGTTATATCATAGGCAGGTATCGGACAATCGGGTGAAAGAAAATAATAGGTACTATACCAAAAACACAATATTTTCTTAACATAATCGTTATGTTATTATTTGTATATATCATGGATGCATATACTATAAGTAACAAATGCATGTGTTGTTGTAACCTTAACAAGACCCTGTTTTGGTTCATTCATATTTCCAATCTAGCTAAACCTGATATTATATTGTAATTTATAACATTCATTTTTAAACTATACTTACATTAAATAAAATAACGAGTTTATTAACCGATAAATTACAAAATAACCTATTTAAAATTTGTTGACTATTTAGAAATGTAATAATTCTGTGTGTGTATTTTGTGCAAAAAACAATTTAAATATTAAATTTATAAAATAATAAACAAATACAATGTTCGATACAAATTATAAAAACAATATAGACTTAGTTATGGTTAAATATGCTATTAAATAAAATTAAAAAAAAAATAATTGGCAAACAATTTACCACTGTATGATTTGGTTAAAAAAGTCGTATACCTAATCCAAATATAATATGATGGACTTTTACCGATTAAAATTTTATTTTATACACAAATATAAAATAGTACGTTTATTTGATGATACATATTAATTTATAGCTTCTAACTATTTTCAAAGTAAATCGATTTTAAAACTTAAAAATGTAATTTGCTAACTTTTATTGTATACTATAGTGCTGGATTAAATACTGGTTTGGATGTTTATGCACCCAAATTACAAGTATAAAATATACGTTCACAAATAATTTTTTTTATTAAAATTAATAAATTTGATACATTTTAGTACCTTATTTTAGTGCGTTGAAAGTTCCATTTCAATAATTAGTTACTTATTAAAAGATAAAACTACAAAATGATAACTTTAATTGTATAAATTATACAAATTCTAATAAATTTAAAAATCGTTTTTATAATTATAATTGTTCGATTTTTTTAAAGTTATGTAATTCGGAAGCATAATTTACAGTTAAGTAGGAATTTTAATCTTATTTCAAATATAGTGGGCATAGTATAATAATTACTAAATTAGATATTTTCTATGGCTAAATATATTTAGCCATGATATTTTCAATTTTACAAAACATTTTTAATAACTTTTTATAATCAATATAATATATTATTATTTATCTTTCTCTCTTATTATGTTCAACCTTATAGTTGGATTTACAGTTGGACATACGCTCTCACCCTGTTCCCAGCTAACCTCTTCAGTTCAATGTAGTTTGATAGTCTATAGCATTTGAAATCATTTGTTTGACAAATAAAGTTCTTGGACGTCTGCAGTCCCCCTTGGCTCCTACCTTCAATTTTTCCTTCCATGATTCTATAATTTAGTTCATTTTCGTGCCTTAATATGTGACCATATGTTCCATCGCCTCGTTCTGATGATTTTAAAAATCTTCCTTTGTTTATCTATTTTTATGAGTATGCTTTCGTTGGTACGGTGTTCTATCCAACTCACTCGCAGCATCCTCTCCAACACAACATTTCGAAGCTTTCGAGGATTTGTTGTTCTACTTTATTTATTTTCCAGGTAACGCAGCCATATAGGAATATATTATTATTTAATCAATGATATATACATTAATTACTTATATTATTGTCGATATTTTCATATAGTATTAATAGTTATTTATTTAATATGAGTGATGTCTTTGTGGTATTTTTATTATAAAAAATATGAACAAACATCATAAATTATAAATTATAGAGTGTTTTTATTTGAGTGTTCGTATATTTATACAATATCGGAACAATAGAACTTGGTTGAAATTAATACTTATTTTAAATCGAATTCGATTCGGCAGCACTTATACTATAATATTAACATTCACCAAACAATAAAAAAAAGAAGACTACGGGAGTTTGAGTGATTTATTATATTAGTTCAGTAAACTTTTCGTTGAAATGCCGACGCGAAACAAATGCTATTTTTTTAACATTTAAAATGTTTTAAAAATAATACACTGGATGCTGAGTATTTTATTAATAGCAACGTTAATTTGTTTTAAGTAAACTCACATTGGAAATTATGAATTAAAAATTTTCAGTGTATATTATTAAACATATATTTTCTAAGTTCAAACGGATACCTATAGTTAATATTAATAATTATATAAGTTTCGTTGGATAATAAATCAAGTAATATTTAACTCACTGCCCTTTTACTACAAGGGAAAGATTATAATTCAAATTTATAAATTCATTACATATATTGGATAAATGTATGTTTTGTTTTTGTCTAAATTAATTTTTATATGAATTAATGAAAAAATTGTAAGGAGGATAAGTAGAAATTTGACATACAGTAACATTACAATGTTCTGAATTAAATCGTCAAGTCTAATTGATTTAATAATATTACAATAGTATTGTTTAATTGAAAATGTACAGTTTCGGGTGGTAAGTAAGTATACGTGTAATATTCGATTTAATGATATTTTAATTCTATAATTATTATTACAAGTCGTGCAGAATTTTAGAATACCTAAATGTAGTAATATGGTTGTCGTTTTTTTTTTATTATAAATTACTAGTCTAACGGTGCTATAGAAGTATAAATATTCTGTGATACAATAATTACCGTGAGAACCCTTTATTTTGCCTTTTTATTCGTGTATTTTTTTACCACTTTATTCTATTGTTCTATAGCTTTTTTTTTTATTAAACAAATCTCAATTTCTCAAACATTGTCTTACATAAAATTTTAATAATACTTAATATATACGCCGTGTAGTATACCATCATTCACACAGAGGCAATAACGTCTGACACTTTAGTAAGTTTGCTTATTGTAATCAATCTAAATTTAAAACCATTTGTTTTATCATTATTATTAAAAAAAAAAAAAAATCCTGAAACAATTAATTGTTTAGAATTTATAAATTTTCTACACATCATCTGAAAAAAAAAAAATAGTAAACTATTAGTTATATTAATGAAAAAAAATATATTCCAATTATAGTTTAAATTATATAAAAATATGTATTGTCAAAAAGTGAATTTATTTAAAATTTAACTTGTCTAAGTATAATACTTCATTAAATTTATTGTTAACTTAAGAATTGTTCAATTGAAATTTAATTTCCTAAACAAGTATGCCTTAGACTCGGAATATATCTAAATCTGGCCGTCGGTGTCGTGCTAAACTGAGGTTTAATATAGAAAGGGAGAGGGATAGGTTTTGACGTTAGAAAAAAAACATATCGAACAGTTAAATATTAATTCTTCATCGACTTAATATTCTAAATTATAAGAAGTTAGTAGTAGTGGTTAGTTTTTAACAAAATAACACAGAAATTGTCAATAGAAAATAAGAATAATATAATATTAATATCATCAGGTGTTAGAGAAAACGTCTTGTCGTAGCTTCGTGCCAAGACGGATGTACAATGGTAGGGGGGCGTCTGTGCGATTCGTCTATGGGTGAGGTGTCTTCTTCATTTGTGATTGGGAGGTGGGGGGTTATGCGGATCGCGAGAATATTATACATTATTGCCGTCAACAGTATGCGCACGTCAGTATTTTATAATAATATGATGTGCGCGCATTTCCCCCCCTTTATTTTCGTTACCGCCCCTTAACGTACGCGATAATAAATGACGAGTACACGTATAAAATAACATCAATTGAAGAATTTATTTTCAACGTTATTCGATCATTTATGGTGAAAATCGTTATAAAAATAATGCGAGGAATAAATGTAATAATGTATAAAATTCAAGCGGCTTTTTTACGATTTGGTAGGTATATATATCAATTTTAAACATATTTCTTGCAGGATTTTCAAGCAATTTTTTCAATTAGTTCTTGCAATTTCTATTAGCAACTAATAATCTCAAGAATCATTATGAAATAATAATAATATGCTTGTCGAATTATGTAAAAATTGGCGTATCGAACAAGCTGTTAGCTGGCGCGCGCAATCCACCGCTCGGTCGGACGCTACAGATATTATGTGCGATGTACGCTCGCGGCCGCATAGAACATTTCGTCCGTCCGCAAAATATCTGGTGGAGACGCCGAGGCGTACCGCCGTTCACGCCGTCGCCGCCCACGCCGAGCCCGCCGGCCAACTGCAAGCAGCAGAGTCTCCGGACGTGCCGCCCGTCCGGCCCGCCACGGCCGAGCCTTCCCATCACCGCGCACGCCGTCCGCCAGACGCATGCACCTCTACAAAGTTCATTTTGCGCAGCAGCCGTCGCTCGTTTCCAACGATCAACGTCGGCGTACGCTCATCTATAAAATAAAACACAAAACGACTTTGTTTAATTTTCAACAACACAATAATATTGTGGTTCGAGTTTTATGTATATATATAGGTACACCTACCTGTAGACTTCCGTTTATATAATATAACATTAAAAACTCGTTTATTTTCCCGTAAATATGTATGTTTAAAGATTCTGAAATTGTGCGAAACATGTAAAGTAGATTTGGTTATCGAGGTCGAATTTAGAATCGCATTTTCAAATGTATAATGTATTATTTTATTGTTATTTGAGAATATAATGACTCGATGTATAATTGTACAAGTTTTTTTTTAATCAGATACAACTTTTTAAACATTTTCATAATTTTGTACCTACTACAGTTTTTATAATAAGTTTTACAATCAAATTTACGGGAAATTTAAATTTTACTATATTTGCTATATGTATGCACAATCAATTGAAATATAATTTTTTTTTTAATAATGTACATTGGTATATTAATGTAAACAATTATTTATATTCGTGATTTACTATTGTACTTCGTTATGATAAAAATAGAACTAATACAGACAATAATTAGTCGAGTGTATGAAGGATTGTTGTCAATTTTTAGTTAAAAAAAAAAAATGGAAATTTTTGTGTAACAATTATCAAAATAAATGTAGATAATAAAAAAATCATATATATATATATATATATATATATAAATCAATATAGCTAACTATTTATTATTACAAATTAATGGCTCTAAATTTACAAGAAATTTGTTTTTAAGTATTGCATTCTATAGTTATATTTTTACGTCATATTCATTTCAACCATCATTAAGTACAATCAAATTAAATATTTTGGTTATCATCATTACGTCTATGTTTATTTATGCCTCTATTAATTTCCTTAAAATAACTTTCTACTTGAATCAATTGTTAATTTGTAATAACATTACTAACTGGCGGATAAGAAGAATAAAATTTAAATGCTTATGAAATAATTCAGCACAATTATTAGTCGTACAGGGTGATTCGGAAAGAGTTCAGCCCAATTTAATGGTGGAAATTTACAACCTTCAATTATAATATATTATGTAATGTATACCAAAAAATTCTGATAAACATGATAAATAAAAATCTGGAGTTAAATTTTAAATTTAACAACTAACAACTAAAAAAACGCATGTATAAAAAGAATAATTATCGTTAAATTCAATATTTAAATAAAATGGATCGATAAGAACGAAAGGAAAAAATGAAATAAAAATAATTTAAATTAGAATGGGTTCTAGGTATACATATAGAATATAGATATAATACCAACGATTGTATTAAAATTAAAACCTTCTCTTTGGACAACAATGGATGAGTATAACTTGTTTAATGTTTACTAAAAAAAATGTCGGATGTAAATAATGTATAAAAAAAAGTGTTTAGGGCACAAATGGGCTGTACCTGTTCCCAAATATATAATATGTATTAATAAGTTTATTTATATATTATAACATTTTAACAGCGTACATAACAGGAAGTAAATATAAAAGATTGGCAAACCACATTAAAAGTTAAGAAATATTTAGAGCTAACATCAAAAAATAAATAAATGAGATTTTCATTTTATATTTCCATTTATTTATTTAAATTAATTAGGGAATATCTAACATTGTATTTAAATGCTCCCCCCCCAAATCGTTTATTTTATAAAAGTATCAAAATCGTTAGTGTCTAATGAGAAAGATAAAATATTGTTCAAGTTTAATGGATGATTTACGGAAATTATTATAGACTGATCTTAAAACATATCATGCTTAATAGTATTCCAAATTTTATACTCGTCCAAGTGTAACCTATTACATTGTGAAATATAATTTGTTTTTATCAATTGCAGAAGTTATATCCATTAAATAATATAATATATTTCATCCAGTCATTGTAGGTCAGTGGAATTTGATTATTATTAAAATTATAAACATATTTCTCGTTGTCTATGATTACATTATTATGATGATAAGTATTATTTTGTAAAGTAAGTATATAAAATGAAGTATACACGTAATTCAACTATATTATATACTTTCTCTTTATCGCATGACGCTTAAACATTATGTGTATCATAAACGTTGTTTGAAGTATACATAATATAGTTAATCTAACTTAACCTCTTAAGTTTTTTTCGTCAGTTTAAAAAGAGAGCATTGTTTGATTATTATTCTTTACACCTAACTTAACCTAACCTAACATCTTTTATGTAGGTAATTTTAATAAGAACTACCTAAACCATTATTTGCTAATTTTAAAATGATTGTTTATTATTTGTTTAATATTTATTGTTAAAAATAATACATTATACATTATATAGATTTATGGATTAAACAAATTCCCAAAAACAACATTTTGATGACATAATTTTTAAATAAAATACATTTTCTAATATCTCCTTACTTTATGTTTGATTTAATCAATCATAGTGAGATACCATTAGTAGTATTAAATTGTTAAATTATAGGTATGTATAATATCAGTCACAAGTTTTATGGAAGAAAACATTTTTGTAAATTAGTAAGTATATATTTTATTACCTAATAAAATTGCATTTTATATCAAATATCACACATCAACATTTTACGTTTTAAAATCTAATGACTTAATCAATTTATATAGTCTTCTTCAAAATTAACCATTATAATTCATATCTATTAATTAATCGAACTAAAAACTCATATTTATATCCAGCATATTTATATGGAGCATAAACCCATTTGGACAATATCATTTATTTTTATTTGGTATGGAATTATATGAACAACACATTTTATCTTACTAGTTAATATACTAATTTCTTCCACGTTGTAAGGTTGTTGTAAGATTCGGAGGTGAGGACCCAGGTTTCGAGTCAAGTATCCCTTAGATGAGCTGTTATCAGGATAAAATGAATCGGCGTTGCTCATGGTTGCTGATATAATATTTAACTGTTTAGTAGGTATCTAAAAAGTGTGAGTAATTATTTATTATTTTGTTTAGAAATTATTTAGTTTTCTTCTTGTAAAATGGGTTTTTATAAGACAAACATATATTATCAAAAAAAAAAAAGTTAAAAACTAATAAATTACAAAATGTTATATCTTAGGTATTATCATAACCTAATCATAAAGAAAAATGAAATTATTTATTTTTTCCAAACATCCCATACAACAATGCGTTTACTATATTATAACATTTTAATCTGTATTCAGATTTTACAATCATATATAAGTAATAAAATGATAATAATAATGATGTACATTATTATTAGTTTTCCTGTAATTTGGTTTAGAAAATAATTTATTTTATATTTAATGATATTATTATTTGTAAACATAATATATAAATTTAAGTATAAATAAAATATTTATTTAAAATATTTAAATATATAAATTAGTAGTATTACGATTCCTATATTGGTGTTTGGTCTGGAATTCATATGATCAATATAAATGATTGAATGATGAATTATTGAATGTAAATTCTTGTATTATAATATCATATTATGATTAATTAACTATTTTTGAGGTAGAAATAATAGTCCGCTTATCATTAGTAAGGTATACTTCCGATAGAAAATTTTGTCTAGTTAGTACTTTATTTACTACATTTTTCAAATGTCTCAACAATTTTTCTTGGAAATAAGGAAAATTACGAATAATTTTTGATAAACTGGAATGTACGGAAACTGTGATTTTGATGAACTAAAGAATGCCATAGCTATTAACATACGATACAAATTTTGTTACATTGATTATGTCAAAATATAAAACTTTGAGGTTTTTTCAGAAATGTAATTTATTTATAAATTTAATGATTAATTAAATTTTCAATTTTAAGTTTACGGTTTGAAAATTTAGAATGAATAAAAATTTATTATGTTTCATAGAAACATAATCATATTACTTAACCTTAAGGAGGAATATCCAAAACGACTGCACACATTTTTCATGTTTATGTTGATTGTAAAGTATACACCATCTGCTTATATTACATTTAAATTTTGTTTAAAACACATAGTAATAATAATTAAAGTATTAAATTATGTTCTGTATGAAATTTTTTACATTTATTTTACCCTAAATTTAAAATTTAAATTTATAATTCGTTTTTAAAAATACATGTAAATTAAATTATATACATTTTTTCTCATACATCTGTGAGGATGTTAGTGTAGATTAATTTACTAATTAAAGTTGGTTTACACTACTTATTCGGCAAATATTGAACACAATAAGCATTTCAAAGAACAATTGTTCCTTTTTATTTCACATAATTTATGTATAATTTTATTTGGGTTACCTCAAATTTGTAATTATTTTGCAGAAATATACGTATATAAATTTAAATATAATGTTGTGTATGTTATTATTTTTTTAAAATATTATAGCTTAGTAATAATATATACTAAGTGTACCGTTAATTTGACTCTTTAAGTTGATTATGTATTTTAAATTTTAAAAAATAATAATAATAGTCCTTAAAAGTCGATAAAATTATTTTGAATTCTCATTATCAGTGACAAACATTAAAATAAAAACAGTGGTTAATAATATTTTTTGTAGATTTTAAAAATTTAATAATAATAAAAAATAATATTATAAAAAAAATATATTTTTTTTTATCTTGATAGAATGTTTGAATTATAATAAGGTATTAATACATAATAACATTTATATTTTATACATGTTATATAACATTGATACTTGCGACACACCTATTGGAATGAATAAAATATAATATGAAGAACGACGTGTAATTTATTATATTTTATTCATTTGAAATCATATAAGTGTACAGTTACTAAAAAATGAATTAAACATAATTTATGAACACTGTTTTGTTATTTGGTCGGTTGTAGGTGTGAGCTACTTCAGTTTTAACCCATGGACGATGAAAAGTGTCGATTTCAGAATATTATTACATTATACGTATGTCCTGCAGCTATTTTCCACTGGACATAAATCCGATACTATTTTACTGGTATCATGTTTCTACGGAACTCCTTGTCCAAATATTGTTACGACAAAGGATGACCAGAAATAATAATAAATACGATCAGCATCCATTATGTGATACATCCATTATGGGTATAGGTTAGGTAGATCTGGACCAGAAATCAATGATATTATACTCTACAAAAACATAATCTTTGTATAACCTGAGGGGAGAGTTTTGATCAATTGTTATTATTTTTCTCCCTAGAAATAATATGATTTATCTTATTTTCATCTGTGTTATTCGAGAATTATTGTATTATTTCACTTTCGACAATATAAATATTCGATCAATATAACTGAAATTGTAACATTTCAATTGTTCCGTATTTATTATCCAAATGTATTTGATAAAAATATTATTTCTGTTAAGTTTATTTATGTAAGTTATGCAAAATAATCATAATATTATTTACTTACGTGCAATGTGCAAACTATATTATAATATTATTTTTATTTAAAATAAATATAATAATGATAATAAAATTATAATGTTTTATTATCCGTTTTCACAATGTGTACTAAATAATCTATATTTTATTGTTGAATGAATCCAACTAAAGAAAATTGTATTTGATGTCCATAGACTATAGAGGAAATATTTTTCCATGTTCTAATCATCTCGACAGTGGATCACTATAAATATTATAATACAGAATTGATCAAGTTTAAATTTATATTACCTATAAAATTATTTATTTCAATTTTAAATTCACTAAATATTTTTTTGAAGTTTGTTATATAGGTAATACGATTTAAGATATTATTTTGTATACATATTTTTTAATCTGTGTTATTAATTATAATGATTTATTAATTTATGACTACTAAAAATAATAATAAACTGATTAAATCAACACGTTAATTTTACACTTATTTTTCTACCTATTTCATTATTTTAAATTTAAATTTATATTAGGAAAGTCCCATTTATTTTATTTCATAATTTTTTTTAAGTTCGAAATTGAACTAAATACTTTTACTGTCTTCGTAGAATAATATGAAATTATGAGTAAGTTTGTTGAAAAATATTTTGTAGAAAAATAATATAATTAAGAAAATTAAATTTGCGGAGAATTGATTATTTTAATTTGTCTTGGCAATGATATTAAAAGAAAAAATTGAAGAAATTACCAATTAATTTATATTATATTTTTTAGCTTAAATTGTTTTAAATTAAAAATAACATCAATTATTATACAAGTATGTTTACGGTTATTATAAAAAAATATGTTTGCAAATAATTTAGTGTTAAAAAACTTTATTAGTTAAAATATTTAAATTTCGTAACTTAAAAATATTTTTCTATTTTACTATTATATTATATAAATATTAAGTGCACCAAGTACAAATTTCCCAATAACAAATTAAATTTAGTTTTTCAGTTAAATTATTAAGTTTATAAAAAGCACTTTAATAAAATTGTAACATATAATTAATATTAACTAAGAAATCAAACGATTCCGAAGGAAATATTCTGATTTTGTGTTTTAAGAAAATGTTTATCAAATACTAAATATTTTACTTAGAGAACTCAAAGTACATCAAAGCATATTCTGAGTTTAGGGTAATAAAAGCAAAAAGGAATTTTGAACTAATGAATTCGTAGAAAGTTAAAATGCATCCTTTTCTTTTAGGAACATTGCATAAACAGCATATTGCGTGCGATATATAATTTTTAGCTTTGTTTAATAATAATATATTACAATAAAAATAAACAAAATATATTATTATTTAAACCATTGATTCTCAATTTGTGCGTTGTGACCTAATTTTGATAATAAAATATTAATTTAGAGTGAAATAAAAATAAATACCATTTTTTTGATATTGTCACGTAGAAAGATTTACTAACTGATGTAGGTACTTATTATTACTTATTACTTATTGTCATATAAAGTTAATTATAATATTAAAATATTTTTCAAGACAAATCTAAAATTATTTAAAAATATATGTTATCTAATCTTTTCTACCTACTTTAATTAAAATATGTAGCTGTTGTTATTTATTTTTACACAATAATTAAATAATTTATAGAATGATTAATACAATGTTATCATCACAATTTAAATCTTAATAATACATATTTTTAATAAAATACCGAAAAATATTAATAAATAAATAACCTATTAGTCATACAATTTTTTTTTTTTTAACATTCTTAATTTAAGACTAAAATGAAAGATGAGAATTTAAAATTTATGTCTAAGTACACTTTAAAAGATAGGCTAATAATAATTGAATAAGGTATATTATAATATAAAAATTTATAATATGTCATGTAAATCTCTTTTCTACTTTGATATTCATTTTTGGTAGCTTAGGAATGATTTAAGTATAAAGTCAATTACTCACCTATAGTAGCTATAATGGCAATTATAATTTATCGATTTCCAAGGGGAGTATTCATTCAGTTTTAATATTGTAGTCTGACAGGTAATAACATTTGATATATATATATATGTATATATAATACCTATACTTAATACAATTTAATATTTAT
The DNA here is from genome assembly GCA_013282895.1 of Eriosoma lanigerum. Lineage (NCBI taxonomy): Eukaryota > Metazoa > Arthropoda > Insecta > Hemiptera > Aphididae > Eriosoma > Eriosoma lanigerum. The sequence continues at coordinate 263,154 of CM023357.1, read as the reverse complement.
ACTATATTATTAAGCCACATTTTGTTATTCTCAAAGTTTAAAATGTTTGATTTGATCGTATAATAAATACGTATATTATATATACTATATTATTTATATATATATATATATAGACATGTTATGATTGCATTTACTATATTTATTTATTATATTTTAAATGGATTTTGGAATGAATAATAAAATATCTATTATCATTAATCAATACAAAGTTAATTTACTAGTTATACTCATTTAATTAATTTAAAGATAAGATCATAATATAAATTGTATCAATGATAATATTTGGTTATACAGTTATTTATTAGTTAACAGTTAGCTATTTGATATAGTGACATATGACTTTTTAACGTGTAAAACTGATGTTTTCTGTAAACCGTTACATAAACATATTTTATCACTCTTTAACTAAATAAACACCACGTTTTCAAACGACAAGTTAAATGCCATATTCCTTAATTTGTTCTTATTATTTTAATCTCGTATTTAAAACCATTACTTATTCTATCATCGACAAAGAATACTTTAACAAATTGTATTTTTATAATTACACAAATAATAAAAAACAAAAAACGCCTTTATTGTTGCACTTAAAATGGATAAAATATATGCGATTTCATAATAATTTAATGAACTTACACTGATGCTTTTAAAATGTATACTTCAATTATATTAAATATGTATAATAATAACAATTTTTTTTATATAACCAACAATTAGTATATAATAAACTATTGTAAATTCGTAATCATGTATATTATATTAATTTACGATTTAATTTAGTTGAGTTATTTATTTTAATAAAAGTTATAGACAAAATATATTATAATAAATATAACGTAGCTTTAAGCCCAAATATAATTTATAAAAAAAATTAATATATATATATATATATTTGAAAAAAAGTATTTTAATTCTGAATAATTATTTGTATTGAAATGTAGGTAAATTACGTTGTTTAATAATTGAAGTTATAAATTCATATCTTTGTTTTTGAACGTACTTTTGAATTCAAATCCTTTTGTATTATAATATTATTATAATAAATAATGCAAAATATTCCCCAACAAAGGTACCTACATCTTTATCAAATATGAAACTTTTTAATGCATTTTTTTAGCCAACTTTTAAGATATATATAAATAAATGTATAAAAGTGTCAAGAATTTTAATATAAATAAAATAATTGTTAGTATATAATATATTATATAAAATACTGTAATTTTTTTTTGTCATAGGTAATTTTTTATTACCTCACCACAATATCTTGTTCATAAAAATATCTATAGGTATACCCATGCATAATGAATAGTTCTACGTATACAATAATATATTGAATAAAAACGACAATTAAGTAATCGTTTTAATTTTTTTTTGTTAATCGACGAAGATATAATTCTAATAAAAACACTATATTTATAAGATGAGAATCAGGAAAAATGTTGTTTAAAAACCTTTCTTAATTCTGAGCGAAGCGAGGAATGAATTGGTTTTACAAAGATGTTTTTTTTTTTTTAACGTCTGAAAAATTATTTTATTATGAGGTAGAAATAGTGGTTGAATTACCACGAATATAGAATAATTTCGATGAAAAAATTGCATCTGGTTGGTACAATGGTACGTTATATAGCTCATTTTTCCAATTCTAATTGGTTGCACGGAAACAACTAAACAAGTCACAAACATCGAGTAAATTTACGTCTGATAAAATTTAAATGTTTAATAATTTATAATCATAATATTTCTTTTCAGTTGTATATCAAACTTTAATAATCGTTATTATTGTTATACTATATTATGATTATATTACCTTTATTATTATTTCGTGTACGCATAAATTCAAATATTGGCGGCAACAAACAATACAATATTATATTATAATATCGCTCTGTCTCCGTTCATTCATGATTTTCTTCGTCCCGCTTATACACAATATGATTGCTAGTTACACGGCGGTTAATAATCATGTGAACCCACGTATGTAATAATCTATAATACGTATATCTATAATAGTAGTAGGTTTATTATATTGTATATGACCGCCGCGGAAGTGTTATCCTCCTATTAAGTTCTTCACGTGTTTTGATTTAATTAAAAACGCACACGGGACTCGACGTGTTTGGTCTCTATCATTATAATATTAATATAATTATTATTATCGTACACAGACGTTGTTGTTATCATTATTATTATCATTATTACGATTGCGGATGTTGTTGGTATATACAGGTGTTATTATAATATACCACGGTACATATTGGCGTGTGGCGGTGTTGCGATCATTATTCCGTGCGTATCGGTAATTGCGTATTATTATTACTACTACCACTACCACTACCACGGTTGTTGTATGCGCAATATTATAATTTATAATATATTATACGCACACCTATAATGTAATATCCAGAAATTATTATCATACAGGGTGATGATCGTTCCGCTCGATCTGCGAGTAAAATTTTTTCGTCGAGCCCATGATTTATTATATGGTCTCATAATAATAATAATTATAATATTATAATTTTCAATGATATCGGTGTTTTTTCGATGAAAATTATCTTTATAAAAAAAATCAAATGTAATTAATAATATTATTAATCGACTACGTGTTAAGTGACCTGTTAAGATAAAATAATGACCCTGTATATTCACACACAAACAAACGCATACACACCAATTGTAACGTTGGCGCGCGGCGGGGGCGGACAAATAATATGTAGAGTGCGATCGCGAAGGCTTACGAGATCTCTGCCGCCGCCGACGAAGGTACGTGGTACGTGACGCCATTCGGTCTGCGTATATTAATAACGTTCGGTCCGATTGTATAATTTGGCTGTGGATATTCCCATAAGGAAACGCGCACGGTAGGAATGCCATCAGGTCTCGTCTTCGATCATAATATGTAAGAAATACGCGATGTGTGTACACAATTACGATGATATTACAATATTTAATATAGATTCAGATAAAAGAAAAGAAAAATCAATTTTTCAGATCTCTTGAAACATGTATAATAAACATTGCATGGCTTGGTGCGTTCAATTATTAGTGAAATCGCTCATTTTACGAGCTGCAGTATACAATTGTCGATTATCTTATTATGCGAATAATCATTATTATTATCGTGTGAAGCGAAAGTACAAAACGAATCTACAGTTTCTACTATGGTATTGTCGAAATTCATACATCTACATGGATACATTGGATCTATAGGTTTAAATAACGAGATGAATAAGAAAAAAGTGGGAATGTCGATTTTAGGCGTTCCTCCTTCGTCCCTTTGGTCCTTGGAGAAATTATTGGTTTATTATAATTAAGATTTGAATGCAATAATATTGCATTAGAAAATACAATTCTGAGCGAAACTCAATATATACAATACACTATACTAATAATTCATTCCAAAATTTTACCTTACTTTTATACTACCTATGTTGATAATCAAAAAAATGTTCAAGTCTCTACGATCAAAACTCAATTAGTTAGCACGAAATTAAAAAAATTAAAATAACAGAAATTATATTTTTGTTGATTTTCCGCCATTTTTTGATAGTTTTTCTTCTCCCGAAGAAAAACTTTTGAGAAATTCAAAAAATGAGCTAAATAAAGTACCAACTAGACACGATTTGCAACCGAAAGTATACCCTACTTATGGTAGTCGGACCATTATTTCTACCTGAAAAAGTGTCTTCATACATAAAAAAAAAAAAAAAAATAACATCTTTTTATAACCAATACATTCTTCGCTTCGCTCAGAATCTAAAAATTAGCCAGAACAAACTATTTGGTACCTATATAAACAGTTAAAAATAGTAAATAAATTTATAAAGTAATTTTGGTAAAAATAAAATTTTAAAATACTTTTTCTTATAAAAATTAATTTAAACGATTTTCATTTATTTTTAAAACTTTTCATGACACACAAATTTCAAAAATATTCAATGTAAGTACAACAGAAAATGACTGAAAAATAGGTAAAGTACAATATTAAAAAGTTTTGTCTCATAATTCAATATATCCAACGAAAAAGGTAGTAACTCCATTTTGTCAATTGTACAGGAAGAGTAAAATAAAATTCAAAGTTAATTTCTTATTCTATTTTTATTTATTTTAATATTATTTTTTTATCACTATGGGATAGATGGAAATACAATCATTTTCGTTGTCGATAAAGAAAAAATCCTTTATCAGAATGCAATGTTAAAAGTCGTAACTCAAAAACGAAAAAAATTGAGTTACTACCTTTTTTGTTGGATCTATCGAATTATGTATTATTGTTTTACTAGGTAAAATTACAAATTTTATAACTCTATTCATAGCTGTATAAAGATTTTTTTATTTTTCCCCAGAATACATTTTTAGCTCTGTTTCACGATAATAATACACGCACATGTAGACATTTCATTAAATGGATACGACATAAATACATAATACACCTTTAATTTGTCATGTTTTTTTGTCTACCATTATAAAATACAGTATCGTTTTTACTAATAATCTTCTTGAAATATCGATCGAATATTATAACCAAAGTAGTTTAATCAGTAACAACTAAGTGTTCAATGACATAATATAATGTTTACATAATATTAGAAATATGATATTTACCTATATATTTTTTTTTAATCAAAAATATATTAAAATACAATTGAAATTACTTTTGCGTTATAATATATATATTATATTACAAATATGGATAATTAAAGACATTTTTTTAGTTGCCACGATAAGATAATAATGAGTTAAGTGCACTTATATTGTCATATTCAACAACTTCATATATGATTTTGTACGGGAAAATAATATTATATCACAAAAAATAATAATATTATTAATTAGAAAATAGTTATTACTTTAAAAAAGATAATATTTACACAGGTGCTTAGATTAAAAAACAGTAATTAAGTATTAAAATATTATATTAATTTTACAGATTCACATAAATAGTATACATAAATAGTGCCAAGGGGGATTTTAACATCATCAATTTTTAATTGTTGAGTCATATTAAATTTATAAGTATTTAAATAATTCTAAAATAAAAAAAACTGCATAATATTTGTAGTTATATAATATTTTTTTGTTAATAATATATTTTAAAATTCAATCAATTAATGAATTTAATAATATTAGACATAAACTTTAAAAATATTAAATAAATATTATATGAAATTAACAAAAAATTATATATATATAATTACATAGTATACACATTGGTGTTTGTATTTGCCACTTACTTTACTGCAAACCTATGCCATAAAATTGTGAAATTAAGTTGGATTACATTATCGTCGACTTGTTATCATTATTATTTCGTATTACTCATACATACAAATGCGAAATTTAATATTTTGTTATCGATTTTTTGGAATTTATGTCTGACAACAATCGCAACGACTATTAATGGGTCAAATTACTAATTATATAGTGAGTAATATTAAGTGACATCGGCTGGTGGAGAAGCGAATTAATTTAAAAAAAATAATTTAAAAAAAGATTGTTATTAAAAAAATAACAAATAATATATTTTTGGGGAAAATTAGTGATTTATTGTAATTAAGATTTGAATGCAATTACTATAGGTATTGTATTCGAAAATATGATTCTGAGCGAAACTCAATGAGATATAAAATATATTATACTGATAACCTATTCCAAAATGTTACAACGTGTGTAAAATACCTATGAGAATACTCAAAATAATGAAGGACTTCCTTACGTTCAAAATTGCATTAGTAATCATGAAAAATCTAAAATAAATTTTATCAAATTACGATTTCCTTGAATTTTGCCGTTTTTCCGTTATTTTTAGTAGATATTCTTCTCCCAAGGAAAAACTTTTGAGAAATTGGAAAAATGAGCAAGATAAAGTACCTACTAGATTAAATTTCCTATCGAAAGTATACCCTAGATACTATTTTAATTTTATGTATGGGTATTCGATACCTAGTACAACTATAATTTATATGAGTTATTTGATATTAGACAAATAAAAATAACGTGTTTGAAGTTGAACTCCCTCTATATCAGCCAAATCATTTTGTAAGTTAAAGATATTTTATCGTAAGTATTTGTAAGTTAGTTTCTCTTAATTTGTAAGTTTATTACAACTATTCTAGCGAATTTTGAAAAATTAATTTTAGCCCGATGACAACGCGTATACGATTATAGTAGTTATTTAATAGTAATATTTACACTCGGGACGGATAACTTTAAACTTATTTTATACTTAAGCATAAATATAAAATATAATACCTATCGATAAAGAAAATGTTTTGAAACTTTACAAAGTAGCAAATGTTTTATTGTGCCATTGGCATATGTTACTAAACAGTATAACTTTTGATATTGTGTCAGAAATCTAAATTGTAAAAGTGAATTTATTAAATTTTTTTCACATAATTCGTAATGTCTATGGTGATAATACTATCATAGCATATTTCTATATCGATTTTTGAGCAAATATACTAATTATAATATTATATATGTAAAAATAACGAAGGACAAAAGAATATATTAAATATATGACTTTGTAGTTTATTATAGCTCAAAATAAAACAAATAAAATAAAAATTTAATTTATTCATAGCATTCATAAATATTACCATTAGTGCACTACTAATTGTTTTTATGAAAATTATAAATTAATTGAAAATATTTATCTAGAGAACTAGAAATGTATCTATAATAAAAAAATATATATCATAAATGTATTATATCTCCATGAATAATCGTTTATTCGATTTAATCGATTATTTTTACGCTGTATAATATATTTTTTTTTAGAAAAAAAAAAACAAAATTTAATCTTAAAATTAATTTATGACACGTGTATAATTATTGTATGAGAGTGCACATCGATAAATATATCCGGAATCGTATAGAAAATGACGATTAACGTGTGTTGTTGACACGCAAAACTTGAAATATCTATTATAGATACTCAATTTATAGTAAAATATACACCAATATTATTTTACATAATTTAGACCTACCTACATATAGTATTACGATTAGTTTTTACATAACACTGGTTTTTGAACTATTAAATCGTAAACATTTTTATAACGTTATAATTAGATAGTAATTATTATTATTATTATTATTATTATATATATTTATTTATTATTCATAAAAGTGGTTATAGCCTTATAGGAGGGTCAGTCTGTTACCGTAAACTGCAGTGATATTAAGCCAATAAATATTTGACGGATTTAATGAACGAATATTGTGGTTGGAATATATTATTCAGATTGTGAAATCTTACCTTCCTTTCGAAAATTATGAAATATTAGTATGATAAACTTTGGAATCTCGGGAAAATGTATTATACAGTAGGCAAATGCAAATCAAACGTTATATTCATTTTGTCCGCAATGTCTACACGATGTTAATTATTAATTTATACATTCAACTATACGTTTGTAACGAGACGTAGGTGATGTTGACAAAAGTAGAATAGTTTTGGTTTTTATTATTCACGGAGAAGTGCCCTGGTAACTATATATTTGATTTTAAATTTGTAAGTTATAACTTGTAGTATTAATATCCCCCCTCTGCTTAAAATTGAAAATAAAAAAAATAATCGACAGTCAGAATAGCAAAATATTATGTTCATAATATAACATAGTTGAATATGGAATAATTAATAATTATTGCAAATGTTCATCCGAATATGTGTGTAAAAAATATTTTATAAATAATTATGTTATAATATAGCTTACGAACTAGGTTATCACAGAATGGAGAGCATGAATAATATTAAACATCGATGATAACATTATGCGCATATTGTTGTCCTATATCGATAATATAGCTTATTTGACATTATTCACGGATTTTTAAGTAGAAATACGGAAACGACAAAATGAAGTTATAAATTGACATTGAAGTCAATATAATATATACAAGCGATGCACAATAAAATATTATAATCAATTCTTGTTTATAGCTTTCGCGCGATTAAACCGTATAGAAAGGTTTTTTTAAATAATTCATTTTGTTATGCGATTATTAGTTATAGGTACGTTAACTAGGCTTATTATTACATTCGGATTTCTATTTATTGACGTTTGGAAAGCAATGACGCGGCGCACGGCGTTCGATAATAACGTCATAATAATATAATAATGCCCTTACAATAAAAATGTATATTAAGTAACGATGGTTTGATTCGCAATTGACCCAGAAAGGTCACTTAGTATTGGACAAATAAATACTAATATTAGACGTCACAATACGATCGATTTGTATAAGATACACGAGCACATTCGTGCAATCACATAAATCACATAACAATAATATTTCGCGGAAAATATTGCTATCGAACACGTTTTTCGTTTGTCATAATACTATAAATTAAAAAATTATCGAAAATATCTGATCAAAACAACGGCCCTAAAAAATTATCAAAACTTTTTTTATATTGTTACAGTAAATTTTACACTTAATATTTTAATATTTAAGTAACTTTAATACGTAATTAATAATTTTTTCCGATGAACACACACACTTTTGCTCAGCTCTCTTAAGCACTTCATATAGATTGACAATATTGGTACGGGGAAAAAATACCAAAAACGAATTAAAATCTATGAATATATTTCTTGATATAATGCTTGTAATTATTACATAATTTTTATTTAAATTTTTTTAAATTTCGCTAATAAAACTTGTGTAATGTATAAACAAACATGATTATAAAAAACCTAACTGTTCATTCACTGATTCTGAACGTTCTTATTTTGTTTGTTCGGTCCTTAGACAGATTAGTGGCAAAATATATTGTGATGTGATATAACTATGGCTCGAATTTTAATACATTTGCATCTTTTTTTTTGGAATGCCTTACACGATGCTTTCCAAGCTACAAATGTGTTTCAAGTACTCCATGTTGTTACTCCAATTTTTTTTTTAGGGCATTTTTAACGGATTTTATACTTTTTGGGGTATTTTAGAGGTTTTTAAATGCATTTCTTAATTTATTAAGACATTTTTGACCTATTTCTCGTATTATGACTAAAAAAATTGACTACAATAAAATATAAACGTATAGTGCTACACTGCTACATATACATATATGTACATACATTATATCACATGTTAAACAAACATTTTTTTTTTTTGAATTTATTATTTATTTATTTCATTAACACAAAAATAAAATGATTTAATGTAAATTTATGTTAATTAATTTTTTGAAAGGTCATTTTTTAAATATTTTTAGAGCATTTAAATCCTAGTCATAGTTATAATTTATAATTAAGATTTGAAAGTTAAAAGATAAATCATTGCATTCAATAAAACATTTATGAGCTCGTTAATATATATATATTAATCAGAGGTGAGCCATGGGAGAAAAGGTAAATTCCTACTGAACCGATTCCCATTTGAGATCGTGGGCTAGTGTTATTAGTAAAAAAATGTTTTTTTTTAATTGTATGAACGTTGACCTACTATTAATTTTGCCCACTGGGCCATGAGCAACCCAGTCCACCCAGGGTATTAATTAGTATTAATTTGTATATACAATTAATATAGGTACCTAATGTAATAAATCTATAAATTTAGGTTTTTAATAATTAAAGCTCTAATGTAGTTCATTAATTATTAATTCTATATATAATTACAAAATTATGAAATATATAGGCAGGGTTGGGCAAGATATACTACAAATAAAATGTCTCGATACAAGATATAGCATGCATAAAATATATAAGATATTTGACATTTGTAATGAAATTTATTAAATTTTTAATTATTATACTATACGTTATAAATAATAATACCATACATCAATTTTATTCTTATATAATAACAGTAATATAACAATATATTAACAGTTCTTAATTAATACAATTTGAATACATTTTATTAAATGATAAAATATTGGGAATGGGACATCCTGGCGTGGCCATTTTGTCGTGACCGTTATGGCGTGGGGTTATTTTGGCGTAAAAATTACTCGATTCAAATTACGCTCTTAAAAAATATTTTTTTTAAAATCTTTAATACTTTCTAATTTATAATATAAAACCCTGATTAGTTAAGTTATAATTTTGCACAACAAATCGAAGGATTTTTTTGATTTGCGGAGCGAAGCGATGGCGCCGAGGAGCGTAGCGATGAGTGCCAGCCACGAGCAGAGTCATGCGCATGCATTGTATAGACTAGAAGGTATTTAGATTTTTAAGAAATTAGTCGTTTTATAATCTTTGATGTTATATATTTCTATGTGTTATATGTATGATTTTGAAATAATATAATAATATGATTTTTGTTAATTTAATATAATCAATTTTTTATAATTAAATAATTTTTACGCCAAAATGGCCACCCCAGAATGTTTTAGACTTTAAAATATTTGATAAGAATAGAAAACAATATTATTTAAATTGTATTTAAAATTTATTTAAGTTTAAAAAATTTAAGGAAATATTGCATAAAGAACAATAATATATAAATATTATGTAAGGAATTATATACCTTTTTTATAAATGAATTCTTGGAAAGTAGGTAATGTGTGACATACTAGATCTACTTAGAGAATGAATAAGTCCAGCAAATGAAAAAAAAAACTTTCAACAGCAGCTGATAATCAAAGACTATTTTATTTTTTTATTTTATTTTTATTTTAGGATAATTTGTAAATCATGAAAGTGTTTTATTTTTATCATTTAAAAAAGTTATAAATTCAAGTTCGCTACTCGACTATTATCTATTATATATATTTTACTGATATAGAATATAAATTATAGAATTACTAATAATAGTTTAACTAATATAAATGCTGATCAGTGTAATCTTATCAACTGATGATAATTTATAGGAATTTAATTTATTTTATTATATTATCAAACAATACTAATTGCAAAGTCATCATATGAAAATATTATTTTTGGGGAAAATATTTTGAACACTGTATTTAAATTTTTAAATCACAAGTTTTAAATATATGATGTATCTTAAAATATAAAAAGATAGTAGATAAGAATAAAAGTGTATTTAGTACAAGATAATTTAAAATCAAGTATCTTAATTCAATCTTTAAAGTCCTAAAAAAATATAATAAGTATACTAATTTTTAAGATATTTTATATTTATATGAAAGAATATAATTTCATAAAACTTATAGATAATTTTTACGTGTAATATTATAATAAATAACGGTAAAAAATTTCAAAATTAAAATAGGTCTTTTAAAAAAAGTTGAGAAATTGTTTAGTAGACATATTTGGTTTAAGTTATATATAGTTGTTTAATTTTCAAATTTTAAAACGTAAAATGTAACATTGTAAATTTTATTTTATTAAACAGTAGTTAGGATAAAATAATGAGCTAAATAATACATCAGTAAGGTACAATTATTCACTGGAAACTTGCTCTACTTGATATGATCGTACCATTCATTTTATCTAAACAAAGTTTTATAAAAACTTTATGAAATTTAATTTACATTGAAAAATGTATAATAATTACATTTCTCACTTTGCTTAGAATTAATAATCAATAATCAAATTACTTAAAAATGTTAAAAATAAAATATGTAATTCTTGATGTATCCATTACATGAATCAATTACTTGGATTGCATTGCGTTCTAGAGTACGAAAATATGTACTTTTTATTGAAATCTGGCTCTAAATTTTCGGATCATCAAACCGCGAACAAATGCGCTATATATTATTATAATTATTACGATTTAAATGTTGTATTAAATCTAACACACGCGTATGTCTGAAAAGTAACACGTTAACAATGACATTTGCTGTCATCGGTGTTTAACGTTGAACAACACTTGATGTACTAATATCAAATAATAGTAATATAATAATGATATTTGCTTTGTGCAACAAATGTGCAGTAGCGTATGGTGTATGAGCGATGATGCAGCTAAATATTATGTTTGGAGTACGAATCGTCCGAGTGAATGTTAACTGATATAGTTTGACATGTGAGATTAATGATTCGAATTGAAATTGGTCTCTGTACTATTGTAATCGGTGTGTTATGTTATAATTTATAATACACATGTTCGGTTATCGTATTATCAAACTAACATACACGACTTCACATTTAAGAGTGCTCGAACGAAAAAGTATATTGTAAATTTTAAAAAGTAGTCCATACCAGTCGGAAAACACTTATTGTTTTTTAGAAAACGATAGATATAAATTATATTTTGTAACTAGATTAAATTAAGATAATTGGAATCATTTAAAGTTAAAATAAATTAAGATTTTCTTAAAAGTGAGGTCAAAATTTTACCGTACACCTATATTTATAAGAATTATATTTAAAATTTAATATTTGGGCAACTTGGTAGGGAGTATCAAAGTAATATATGTAACAAAAAATAAAATAAAAATCGATTTTTAATTTTAAATATATATATTATTTGAATATCGAAAACAATATTCAAATTGATTCTAATTAAAACTGGATTATTTTCATGTTATAATGTTTTTACTCAGAATTTTAATTGTAGTTTGTAGATAATAATTTAATATTACATATATGACAGTTCATATTGTATAATATTATAGTACAGAGTTATATATGGAATGATAATATCATATTCTCAATGATCTCGTTTAGGAAATTTATTTTAAATTCTGAGTAAAATGAGAAAATATGTATTGGTTTCACTTCTACAAATTAATATGTAATATTTTCTCTTTTTTCTCTATTTTTGTTTTATTGAAATCACTTCAAGTAATAAGATTTCCGGTAGAGAATTTTAACTAAATGGTTTATTTATAGCTAGTGTTTTTATGCGTAGGAGAAGCTATACTATATGAAAATGGAAAAATCAGATAAAGATAATTTAGACGAAATTTGATATTGTTTTCTTACTATAACCTTTTTGTAGGTATTTTAATTTCATAATTAAATTTTGAGATGTGTATTATTATTTACTATCTAAATATAAAAGTTTGATAACTTAAAAAATGTGTGATTATTTTTTTGAATGTGATTAATTGTCATATGAAGAAAGAATTTTCGTTTAACTATCTTCTTAGGTAATCTAACTTACTATTAGTGTGTTTATGTTTATGTCAAATCCGTGAAATATCTGAATGAGTAGGCTAATTGGAAACTAATTAAGTAAGTATTACTATTGATTCTATAATAAACAACAATCAATGATAAGTCTAATATATAAATTACTATGCTAATTAAATAAAGTTAATAATTAGTAAATTAGTTAGTAATTATTAGTAAAATTAATAATATATAATATAGGTAGATATATAATACATTTCAATAATTTATCAAGATTCTTCAAGGTATCCTAGTCATCGATGGAAATCACATGTGGGATAGTGATAGACTATCCTACATATACCCTAGCTATTAAAGAATAAGGATAAATAATAATTAATTTTCAACAAATACTTTAGTTTTAAAAAAATGTAGTTTTTAATCATGATATTAGAAATAATTATAATAATATATATATATAAAGTTACAAGTGTATTTTTTTCTTATTTTTTACTATACCTAGTTTATTTTTTAATTATTATAAACTTTGTTTTTCTTTAATAAACACGTACAATTTAAGATACAAATTTATTTTACTTTATTTTTATTAGAAGTAAAATTATTTATAAGATCAACAAAACATTAATGTTAATGACTAATATAATTTAATAACGTTGTTGTAAAATTAAACTTTTCCTTTTCTTACATGTATAATTGTACAATTCAAATAGTTATTTGATTATTTTAAGTCAAATTAAAAGTGTTTTAAATAGGTACTTTTGTTTGTAGAGTTTCGAGAATAATGTACCTACCAAATTGCATTATAAAATAAATTGTTTTATTATAAAACATTGTAAAAAATAACAATTTTCAAATTTATATTACGTATTTTTAATTTATAAATATTAATATTAATAATTCATATTTATATTTAAACAAATACTATACTTATTGTTATTATACTATATAATATATTTTTGTAAAAAAAGACGCTGAAGTATTAATATTTGTAACAGATAATCGCACTCACTAATATTATGTTTACAAACATATATAACTAATTCTAATAATCATATTATTATTCGGCATTAAAACCCATTTTTATTTTATTATACAAATTTAAGGTCAAACGGTTTAAACAAAAATAGTATATGTATTTAAGAACAATATTTAGTATCTGTAACTTTATTTTACTGGGAACTTGCGTAAAATAAAGATACTAGTATCTAGTAAATTCAGTTATTTAAATTATGTAATGTAATATAACAATATAGTAATTTCTAGTTTAATTGTAACTAGATTTAATCTAGTGAATACTATGCACCTAGGTTTTTTTAATATTATTACTATAAGTTTTTGCATTTTGATTTGTAGTTGAATAATTACAAATATTAAAAAAAAATAACATAAAATTATAACTAACAAAGTAATGAACAATACTTTTCTAAACTATTTACAAGCTCAAATTACGTTCAGTTAATTGAATTTGTTTTCTCATTATTCCTAATATAGTGTTTTAAACTAATTAAGTAAATACAATTAAAAATTTTTACTCTTTATGGTAGGAAAATACTTATTTATTAAGAAATATCGGCGTTTTAATTACTTAAAAATAAAAATTATTTTAAGATTAAAATTAAGAAGTATCTACGCAAAAAATCTAAGTTCAGAACAGTCGATAACAAAGCGTTATATTTAATATTAATTTGGTACGTAAGATAAAATAATGATTATAATATTATATTTCCTACAAGAAAATTGTGTTTTTTTTTAAAATTCTATATACCATTCTAATGTTCCAATATTCTCTAGTATAATCCATATGTATATTTAAATAATATTACGTTCAAGTATTCGGTAAATTGAAAATTAGAATTAATTTTTTAGTTCATTCACTTTCGGCCTATCCATATTCTACTGTAAATAATAAATATATGATACGCGTTTTGAGTTATAGATGCAACGAATCATTTTACACATTTTACATACCTGAGAGCTAACTCTTACGTATAGATAGTAAAGAGTGCAGATTTAATATTCTTATTAAATAAATAATATAATACATTATGTATTATATTATGCGTAATTAATGGTCTGTGAAATATAAAAATCAGTACAGGTTGTTGACATATTTTCGTTGATTGTATGGGTTTCTACAATCCTCTATATCGTTAGTATTCCATTAAGACAAACTGTTATTGCATATTATACCATTTATATAATGTTGCATCGAAAATAATCGTCGGAAATAATAACGTGATTCGATAGGTCTCTCAATTTATAATAAATGGTACACTGCTTCAAGTTCCCTCGATATAAATATGGGTTAAAAGTTTAATATTACGGTTAGTGGTTATAGACTATAGTATACGGCTTGCCTATGTCCAATACTTACTCATATGTATTTATATTGTAAGAACTGATGCGTATGTGTTTATGCTTTTTACAGAATTATATCAAGTTCGGGAGATAAATTGATATTGTTTAATATCTATGATATAAAACATTTATAAGCACGATTACTCGATTACATATAAAACCCATTACCCAACTCTAACCTATAACACGTTATACCAACATACTTGTGTTATGTAGGAATATAATCAAAGGGATGATAATACGTAATAGCGGTTTCACTTGTATAAAATATTGCAAATTTGTGTATAATAAATTATAATTTATGACCTTAGATGGACAATGACTTATAGGATCTATATTAAGGCTTTATTGTATTATAATATGCAACTTTAAGCCATATATATATAACCTCTACAGGAGGTTGATTACCTAGTGGCTCAGAATATGACTTAGTTAAATATTATGTAGTTACGAGTATAGGTGCGAAATAAGTACTCCCAGTATTGGTAGTGATCGAGGGCTAATGGAGACTTAACCAAATTAAGGGTATAAACTTGTATCATATAGTACTTTTAAGTATGTAAAAAAAAATTGTAATTATAATATATTATATACAATTATAATTCTAGCACCTCTAAATTCACATCCAATGTGCACCTATGAGTATAAATTAGCAAATGTTTGTATATATTTTTTAAATTAAGAATATTTTAAACGTGCAGAAAAATTTTATATTTAAATTAACAGAAAAATAAAAAATATATATAATTACCCTGGAGGAGAAAAATTAAATTGTTCATACCTAAGAGTTACGTACTAATACGCATATAATAATACAAATAAGATTTATTTTAATCATAAATATATATTTATATATTAATATAAATATTAACCAACGTGGAAATCATTTTGTAGTGTTAAAAAATAAAAATACCATTAATTTCGTTTTCTTAAAAAAATGACTGTATCCTAACGGTATCAAATGCTGGGATGGAAGCAAAGGGATAAAAAGGAAACAGATTTATTAGTGTTTAGTGTAAATCGTAATAATCATCTGACTACAAAGTATGCATTATTATAATATGACGTGCAGAAAGGGCAGCGGATAGCGGTATAGCACACACATATAATACAAAACATTATAATATTGTATACACGTTGTTAATAATAATAAAAAAATGTCATTTATTGTCTTTTTTTACGTTGTTTTTCCCCTTAGGCCGCGCGTGTTATATAGTTGTTCGAGTTGTATCTTTAGTATAATATTTTACAAAAGTCGACTAACAGGTACATATATTATACTTCACCACCGTCATGGTATTCCATTTTATACGCCATGTGAATATACTAAACACACACGCAAATGCATTGTTTTTTTTTAAATATCATTTGTGTACAGAATGTTCTAAAAGACGTATGTTTCAAAATATTAATCGATCACCTTCGATCATAAATTTATATTTTAAATGTGCAATAAACGGTCTAAATAATTTAAAATAAAAATATTGAAGTAGTCTACGAAATAATTTCCGCATATTATCCGTCGAGGGATATCCGTGTATTTGAGAACATAAAAAAGAAAATTACTTCAGTAATTATTCTCTCTTCCTAACTTGTGACCAAAAAAAAAAATTAATAAATAATGGTACACCATCTTTATAATATTAATATTGTTGTAAAAAAACTTCGAATTCGCTTATATGGAAATTTTCATAGAACACAGGTAATAAACGAGTTACCTATAATATTATCGAAAAGAGAAAAATGGTTATTGAAACGGTTTTTTAACTTTATGTCCAATAACTATTTAAATTAAATACAGTTTTATATTATAACAATGGAAGGAAAAAAAACACGCAGTGGAAATACTTAAAATTATCAAATTTATTCATTCATTATAATAATTATACAAAATTCTCGTCTGAACGAGAGAGTAAAATTTCATATGTTTCAAACACCCTGTACATAAACGTATTATCCGGAGTAATATGTCTACAATCAGCGTGTACCAATATAATAGAATATTCTATTTGAAATATTATTAATAATAATAATAATAATAATAATAAAATGCTGAGCGGTAACGACAATCGGTAAACATAATATAGTTATAGGATGATCAGAATGTCGTATCTATAAAAACGGCGAAGACTACATTTGTTTTCTATGTTATTTTCAATTTTCCAACAAACTATTAAAATCACTCTGTATACAATATGCGAGCTTACAGCATACACCGTCAACGACGTTGACATGTCGTGACGATGGCCGTCGCGGACCACCCAGCGTATTAATTAAGGTCTGGCAAAAACGCCCGATGGTAGTGAACAATATAATAATATATAATATTATTATTATAAATGAATGCAGCCGACCTATTTATAATAGGTAATATATACGTATGATATTCACATATTGTACTCCGAGTTGCGTAAACGTAGTCAAATGTTTTCAATAAAACGTTTTCTCTTCTTTGTTTCCTCCATTTTTTTATGATTCTCGTTATAATGTTGTTTGCGTCGTTGTTTTTTTCGTCTATTAATGCAATCAATTAAATTTCCCGATATATATATATATATATATATAGAATATAGAATATATATATATATAGTAATCACTTTACTGCAAGTACATTATTTGTACAAATCCTATCATACAATACAAGTTTTATTACAACTTTTAAGTAACAAAATAAAACTTAAAATTTCAAGAAAATTTCCAATTCAATAAGTTGAATTTGTTGAACATAGGTCAAATTATTAAGTTAATCTAAATTGCAATTTTTAGGAAATTTGTTAGTTATTGAAATATACTAATAAGGTTGCATATTGTATTTTTATATGGACTCTAAATTGAAATAATTCATAAACACGATATAATTACAATATAATATTGAAACTCCCATTTCTTTATAAAATTAATCAAATATTTGAAAAACTTTTTAACTGACGTTTTTGATTTTTAATTTTTAAGTTTTAATTTTAATATAATTTTTGGTGTTTAGTGCAAATTAGTTCAAAAAACTATTTATTTACCTAGCTGATATCACAAAAATAAAAACGTAATCCTGTATAATATATATTATATAATATATCTTGGGCCATCATAATTTACTGTACTTACTATTCTTTGGTTACACGCTCATGTTACATAAGTTACATTATAATATCGTGGGTCTTATACCTTAATTTGTTTTTTTGTTTTATTGAGCTGTAACCTTTTTTAGTGTGTGAACTAGAAGAACCTAACCTTTTTCCCTACAATTATATAGACAAAAATCCAACATATTGTGTCGTTATCGACCCTATTGCGTATTTCGATAACAATTATAATTTATTATCATAATTGATATTTATCCACGAATATAATAAGCAAATAAAATGTTGTACCTTGTACCTATTATTTTTATATTGCATTTAACATATTTTAAGTTTAGGTGTACCTAACGAAAAAGTGTACTAATATTTCAAGATGATCTCTGAATTGAAGAGCCACTATTAAAAATTAAAATACAATAAACTTGTCAATTTTAATCAGTCTTTCTTCAAAATATTCAATATAAAAATTATTTTTTATGCTATGAAAAGACGAATTTGATAGATAATTTCAATCTGAGAACGAATGATACATCGCGATCGATTGCAGGTTTACAATATTGTATAATATTACATTTTCGTTTTTCATTTTGTAATAACGTCGCAATGTTAATAACAGAGCGTTTGAAAATTACATTTTAACCCTTTGTTTTGTATGCGGGTGGATTATCGTTTACCATATTATATGTCCGTTCTTGCGTGTGTGTTACATGTTAATATTATGCATAATCCTCATGAAGATAGTCATAAAATACGCATTATGAAACATATTTGTGGTACACATAATCGATAACATTTATTAAACATCATTAAGGTCAAGATTATTTCCTTTAAAATATTATAAAAATAATATAGGAGTTAACACTGATAATAACAAATTAAGTTTGTTACTTGTAAATGTGATATATTTCAAACTAAAGGTTTATGAATAACGGTTAAATCGTAATTATACTATTATGCAATGACAATTTAAATATATATATATATATACATACATTTATTTTTATATTTTACAAAAAATAACAATTTTGCTAGCACACGAATACGTTTTTATCAAATCACTAAAAATTATTTGTTTGTTTATACAGTTCTGGCCTATATGTAACATGAATACATTATAACATGTGTCTGATGCGTATTAATGTATCATTCATATAAAATACAAAAATCAAATCAAACAACAGGTTTATGTTACAAGTTTAGCTTATTATTAACTTGCCGTTTCATCGAACGTGCAAGTAATCGTGTAAAATGTGTTCTGTACATTGGATTATTTATAAATATAATCTATCGATTTTCTGATGCTAATGTAAGCAACACTTACCTTAATTGATATCGACCACCTCTTCCCCATATGTTGTTCGTGTAATTTGTATTTTCTAAACAGTTTAAGTACTCCTAATTACACAAATAATGATTACGATTGACCCTTGTTTTATGATGCAGATGCGTGAGTGGGCTTAGAAATCAATTATCATTTTCTTATTATTCATTATGCTTAAATTTAAATTTCTAATGAAAACCAATCTCTACCACTATCATACATTATTATAAATTAATTTTATTACAGCGAATTTGATAAATAAAATATCTCTGGCGCAGTAAAAGTTTATAAATAATATTTTCATTTCGGTAAAAAAATTTAAAAAATAATTTCACAGTTAGAAAATTTACATAAATATTAATATTCTATTTATCAATATCTTTGATGAATCAAATGATTCGATTATTTAGTTTAAAAAAAAATGGTATGTATCAATTTAGGTTAGGTTAGGTCTATCTCTTTAAGTTAAGTAAATATATTTCTAACAAAAATGAATATTTAATACAAAAATAATAATTTCAAGATTTCGATGGAGTCTAGTAGATTAAAATCAGCTTGGGAAAATAGATTCTTAAATAATATTTACACAAAATGTGAATTACGGTTTATACCTTTGATTACTGCAGTTACAACGAAATTATAATATTTTATATTTCAATATTTCATACTCATCACCTTAAAATATAGTTAACTGCAGTTTTACTTTTTTATCACTAAGTATATGTGAAAAGGTAAACAATGTCCACTGGATAAACAATAGTAGCTATACTTTATTTCACCACAAAAGTATTATAAAAAATAAAATAAAATATATAATTATCGGCTTCTATTAATGTGTGCCTGCGAACATTGTATGTAACGTCATTACTGGACAAAGCCGATGGTTGAAACACACACACACACACACACACACACGTTTTTAATGTTATATCATAATTTATCTAAACGAGTTATAATGACAATAGAGAAAAGAAATAAGTTTCAGTTAAAAAGGAAATTAGGTAACTGCATACTGTCATCATCACAGGAAGCGCCTACATCGAAACTATCGTTTCTTGATTATATTTTCTTATACGTTTGGTTCGACGAAATATTTTTTACCATCAAAAAGTCATGTTGGTAATACGACTATTACAATCATAAATATTGAACAATATTCAATGTTGCTTGACATTTGTACTTTCTGAATGTAATACATTTAATATCAATCGTAGAATATATGGTAGCTAAATAATGCTATTGTATAATGAAAGTTTATTCGTAGAACGGATACAAAAGTGAATAACTGGGGCTAAATACCATTCCTTAAATTATTCATATTTGTATTCTACTAAATCAATCAACTTTGATGTCTATAACAGTTTCTAAACAACTTTATGATAAGTAAATAAATTATTTACAGGATGATTCATCAAACGTGTTCATCCCATTTTTATAAACTTTATAAATGTATATTTTTGTAATTTCTTTTAAAAAATTTAAGGACACTTAATATTTATGTTTTTAATACTTTAATATTATCATTATTTAATTTATTTATTTTAAATTGTTAATATCCTTAACTCAAATAATTAGATACAATTGATAGTAATTTCGGTTTATATTCAAATGATATTAGTCAGTTATACTCGTATGTTATATCTAAATTTTATTTTGCAGCTAACAGTTATAAGCACCTATATACGATACAATATTAGTTATATTTAGTCGAGTACTTTTATTTATGAATTTCTTACAAATTATAAAATGCAAATAATAAACTAAAATTTGATAATTTACATATTTTAAATATGTGATATAATAATTATCTATTATTATATGATTTGTGATTTCTTTACGTTAATTTAAAATTTTATTAAAATATGTTCGGTTCGATAAAATATTAATAGTCTACTATACCCTTTACAAGGAAAAAAAAAATGGGAATGCCGATTGTAGACATTCATCTTTCGTCCTTTCGGTCCTCGGAGAAATTAGTGGTTTATTATAATTATTAAGATTTGAATGCAATGATATTGCATTAGAAAATACGATTCTGAGCGTATCTAATTATATTGCAATATATTATACTGATAATCCATTTCAAAATTTACCACGAATATAATTACATATGTAAATATGCAAAATAAATTTCAAATCCCTGCGATCAATATTCAAGTAGTTATCATTTTTTTTCAAGGAAAAATTTATGAGAAATTAAAAAATTGAGCTAAATAAAGTACCAACTAGATTAAATTTGCAATAGAGAGGGTACCCTATTTGTGGTAATCGGACCATTTATTTCTTCCCGAAAAAAAGGTTTTCATAGATCAGAAAAAAAAATATAATAAAAAACCTATAAAAAATTGCCATTTTTCCACTTCTAAAGGAAAAACTTTTGGGAAATTCAAAATATGAAATTAATAAAGTACCAACTAGATGAAATTTGGTATAGAAAGGTTCCCTTTGTGTAATAATCGGACCATTATTTCTACCCGAAAAAAGGTTTCATAGATCAGAAAAAAAAATAATAAAAAGCCTATAAAAAAAATTTGCCTGTTTAGATTTTCAAAATATTTTGTAAAAAGATTAAGTTATTTAGTATTGGACTTCTATAAAATTTTCAAACAAATAATCCCAAAAGTGTAGGTAATATTAATTTTTTTTGGGAAAACGTTCAAAGCTCTATATTTTTCCAAATAATTAGCTGTTCCGTTTCAAAGTTTTACCACGCTTGTAAATAACCTATGTTAGTACTCAAAAAAATTTTCAAGTCCCTACTATTAAAACTTAGTAAGAAATCACAAAAAAAAAAAATATATAATAAAAAGTGTAGAAAAAATTGCCAATTTTCCGCTTCTTAAGGAAAAACTATTGGGAAATTTGAAAAATGAGCTTTATAAAGTACCAAGTAGAAAACATTTGCAAGAGAAGCATATGCTATGTGTGATAATCGGACCATTATTTCTACCCGAAAAAATATTTTCATACATAAAAAAAAAATATCTTTGTAGAATCAATACATTCCTCGCTCCGCTCAGAATCTAAAATATTATTGAATATAATGTAAGTAGGTCACAAAACTTACAATGCGTTTTACATTTAGAGGTTCAATTAATATTAAAATATTATAAATTATAATACATTTATAAAATAAATATTCAATTTTAAATATTAATTTAAACTTTGTATAATTAAGGGTTGATATTCATACTCACTTTGTACAACGTATTAAAAAGTATTATTAATATATAAATATATTTTTAGGCTTGTGTTTAGTAGAAAATTTGTGTGACGTTTTCGTGTTACATTTTATGAAACGCTATGGTGACGATAATTGGGTTCTAATTTCACATACTTGTTCTTGACTCCTTATAGTGACTAGTGAAGACATATTTGTTTTTTTAATCTTTATAGGGTCTAATAAAATGTGGATACACGAACTCGCTGCACAAAAATTTATCAATGATTTAAAAAGTGTGTAAGTCATTTAATAGTATATAATTTTATGTCACTTTATTGTAGTAAATTCGTAACTACAATAATATAATACTATAAAAAAATAATGTTCAAGGTTTTTAAAGTCATTTGTTTTCGAACCGTGTATAGAACTGCGAAGTTTTAATTGAAAACTATAGAAATATTATTGTATTATTCCGTCGGTATTAAAAAGCGCGAACGTAATTTTACAATCGCCACTACTGCTGCTGCTTCCATGAGATCTCGCCCTCCGCAATGAAATATCGCGATATAATATAATATATAAGTGACGTCTTAATACTAGACCGTTCAGGACTTATATTAGAGTGGACCGATTTAATTTTGCTGGTTTTTTTCTCATTTTCTTTCGGACGGGATATTATAACCGTGAGATATGACGGCGGCGCTATAGAAAATATACAAACGTGAGGGGAGACTGTAAAAAAAAAAATGAATTTTCTACCAAAACGACGTCTTTTGATTAATTAACGTGCTGCCAGCGTCTACGTTTTGAGCTCAAGGGAAAATGTGTATACATATATATTACGAGACTCGACTAACGCCTTTAGTTTGCTTATTCGGCGGAATTAAATGCTTAAATTAGATGTCGTATCCCGGAGAAATAAGAAGAAAAAAAGATTAAAGAATAATTGAATGCGTACAAGCATAAAACTTTTTATTTCATTCCTTTTCGACAACCTAATAACTCGGAAACAATCCTTTCTCGGTCATACCGCTGTTGTTTAGAAAAGATATTCGAATAAACGATTTTTTGATAGTAGGTAGGTAGTTACAAAAATAATTAATGTAAATATGTTTATGACTAAACGCTAATTACCAAGTGGTAACCAAATGACCAATCATAACAGTTATTATTTAAGGCAATATTTATTACTGTAACAATTACTCAATGGTACAAATATCTTGAAATATTTTTATTGTTTTGAAGGTTTGAAATAGATATAATATGTAACCACGTTTAAATAATATTTACTTTTGTCAGTTTGTTTATTTTTCAAACTTTTTTCTATTTTTTGACCTTCTTTATTTAGTATCTACTCATTAAACTATACTAGAAATTGACTTATAATAGAGTCAGAAATAATACTTGTAATAATTATTATTAATTAATGATTGGATTGAAATAATTTTTAATAACGTCTTATTAAGCAGTAATCAGATGTCATAAGTGAAGGATATAATAATAATATATTCTTGTAATATTTTGTTTTCAAATATCATTTAATAACTAATAAACTTAATACCCAATATTAAGAGACTTCGTAGAAAATATTAAGTATTAAAAACGTTGTTTGAATAACGTTTGAATAAATAATTATTCTTATCTTATTATTAATGTACTTCAAAAATAATATCTAAGATACATAATATCTTCTTACATAATATAATTAATATTATATTATTGAATATTAATACAAAATGTATATTATTTTGATGGAAACATTATAGTTGCAATTATTACAAAATATAGTTGTATAGATTAGTATAAAGCATAGATAATTAAATTTATTTATATATTTCAACGTAAATTATAATTTTTCTTCGACAACAGTCGATATATTTACCAATTGTCTATCCATTTACTAATGTTTAACTTAATTCACAAGTTATTAATTCACTTAATTCGTTTAACAATACTGAATATAGATATTCTTGTTGTTCAGTTATTTTAATTGTTGAGTTTATGATTTTTCAATATTTCTCATTCTAGGGATTATTTTAATTTAAAATAATTATTATTTATGTGTTGTATCCCTTCAATAGGTAAAATAAAATACAGATACAAATTATTTTCATTTATTTCATTAAGTTTTAACATAATTTTGGTAAATATATTTCTACATCACAAACATTTATTTATAATTGACAAACTACTGTTTTTAAAATTATTATGTTTAACTATTTGAATAAAATATAATATAAATTTAATTGTTTAACGGTGTTCGGTTATAATATCGATATTAACTGTTATCTATTGACAAATATGTCGGAGAAAATATCCGACGGCGGATTGGAAAATTTTGACCAAAAACAATGAAAATTAATGACGATTCATCGAATAAATACGACATTGGTTACAATTTAATAAATTATTGATTTAGTATGGTTTGTTAAAATTCGTTTATCAAACATTGTTTTCTCTAACCTTACATTTAATAATTGCTTATAATTATAATAGCTGTATATACTATGGTAAATTTAAAATTACCACCATGTTGAACCATAGGACAAAAGTTCTAAAGCTTATTTGGAATTTGTTTAAACTAAATATTATAATATATTCCAGTCGATAAGAATATTTATCTATACATAATCACTCGATGACCACAAGTCCAGTTTCGCTGAGTTTGGAAGAAAACCTTATCAACTAGATAGGTCCAAGTTGCTTCCGTTTTTTTACGGTTTATCTGAAATTAATATATCTGATTAATTAGTAATAAGTAAAAAAACAAAATGTATTTTATTAATATTTTGTTTTATTTACATGAAACTCTAAAGATATTATATATATTATAAATATGAATTTTTAACTTTATATTAGATATAATTAACTTATTTTATTTGTATTTAATGTATAACTGTGCCGATTTCAAATCATTCAAAAGTTTTAAAGGTATTATCTAAAGTATTTTGTAAGTTTCACTTTAACCAAAATATTTAAAAAATAATTCCAGTGTTCAGTTTTTAATAAGACGATTTAATATTATCAATTATTATTTTAATAACTGTATTTGTATTTTATTATTTAATGTCTATCAAATAATGAACTTATCTAAATTGGCTATATTTATATTATATAGTGATATATAGTATTATTACATTGATTAAATAGCAACGTGTATTTAAAATTACTAAATTCATCTATTTTAATATTAAAGTTCGACTCAAAAATTTATTAATTATTCGTGTTCGCTTTCATTGACGCCAGATGTGTGCGAGTTGACGTTTCATATTATACAGAGTGATCTTAATATTTTTTTATGGAGATAACAATGTAATCAAATATGAAATTCTAAACATATTTGTAACATGAAATTCTGATCATACTGTATATCATACACATTGTAATACGTAAGTAACGTTGAAGTCTCTCCATCTGTATATACTAAAAATACATAGTAGTTACCTACAGCTACAGGACAACAGTTTTGCCGATTAAATGTCGTTTACTGGTAGAAAGGATAGAGTGTGACAAACCGTGAGAGACTGTGTACGCAAATAATTACACACGAAGTAAGTAGTGGAATGAGCAGGTTAATGAAACTAAAATAACGAAGAAAAAGAAGAAGGCGAAAAAAATGATCTATTATTTATATTATTATTATGTATAAAACACGCATAATGACAAACAATTGGCTTAGAACGAACGACTGTGGTGATGATGATGATGATGATGATGATGATTATGATGATGAATAATCGTGTTTTGGTCAACGAACCGAATAACTGTCAAAACTTAACCCGGTTCAATACGCAATTTCCGAATTATTTTTATCATATTATTATACATTTCTCCGAAACGAACGAACGAAAATCTTGTCCCGTATGCTTTTCTATTATTTTCCCACTTTAGTTTTTTCTAATTTCCTCCCCACCCTGATAATAATTTTTATCACTTCGTTTAGCTCGGTTGACCTGACCCGATCGATGTCGATTCGACCGAGAGTCATGTGATGTATGAACATTCATAATAACACCTGTCGCATTGCATCCACACCGCATCAAAATTGTGTCTTTAATGCGGGATCGATGACATCGATAGTACCTACACCTCATACCGTGTATCGAATCGTTCGAACGAGCTCTTTAAAAAATAACTCAGAATAACTTTAAATAACTCAGAATTATATTTTATATCATACACCTTAATTACAATTATTATTAATAATATTGACTGTTAAAAAATACTAAAATAGAAAACTAAACATAATTTTATAATTTGATACATTGAAAAAAACCAGTACCTATAAATTGTCTTTTTAATCAATTATTATTATTGTTATTATTATTTATATTATAATTTTGGTATTATATTTTTCAAAAACAAATTTCGATATATCTTTTTGTTGATAAAATTAATTTAAAGAGTGTGCTTACATTCGAATAATATTATATTGTTGTATATTGAGTAAATAATTTTAGGTTTTTTTTTTATTTTGAAATAAGTATCCTAACAAGTGTCACGAATTCTTAAATTATTCAAAACAAATATATAAAAAAAAAAATAAGAAATAATTAAATTTATGATATAAAATATTAGAAATAGGTTTCTATAGCTATATTTTTATTAAAACAATTTAACTGATAAATTGTATACATTTATTAAAATTAATAATTATATGATCAATTATATATAAATAAATCACAAAAATAATGAAATACGTTCATTAAAATAACAAAATTGGAAAACAAATTTTATGATAACGTATATTATAATAATTTTTTTTAAATATATTATTTAAAATATATTTGTGCAGACTATGATTGATGTGGTAGTATTTGTGTTGCTTACACTTTTATGAAATTAAATAATGCATATCATTTTCGAGTCAGAGATCTGCTGACTTATTAGTTTGATACGTCTGTGAAACTTTTGGCACTTTCATACACGAAATACGAAATGTTTAGAGTAGTATATATATTCCATGACAATTTATAGTCTGTCGTCGGACTGTTGACATTTTGTCAAAGTTGTTTTTATAAATAAAACAAAAACAATATTAATATTATTATATTACATTGTATATATAACATTGATCGAATACATAAAATTATAAAAAATTAAGTTCACTAATACGTTTTTGTTTAATTATATCTAATCATTTTATGTTGTCTGATCATCAGATAATGCGATTTATCTTATTTCCGCATACGTTCTTGATTCATACGATATTCCGTGGTCACACTACGTCAGTGGATATTTGGGACAATTTGTCCGTGGACAAATTCCATTAGCCTAGTGGTGAATATGTTTCGGATAGTGCGAGAAGAAACAAGCCGACGACGTCGAGCGGGTAAGGTGTGTAAGACGATGGACTGTGAAAGGGACAGAGCTGTTAAACATTGTAATTAACGTAGCGTTTACCTTTTGTGCTCGGAGATAATGGTAAAGGGAATTAAACCGGAGGGTTATCGGTGAAGTCCCGAGCTGGTGACTGATGAGAGGTGTGTGCGCGGGGTTCGGCGTTGCTGAGAAAGGGTTGAAGTAGCGGTCTAGGGAATCGGCTAACGTTGATGAAACAGTCTTGAAGGTCCGAATTTCGCTTTAAGGACGAGTGAGTGTGTGGCGAATGGAGAATAGTGTGTGGGCATTCCAGGTTCTGTTATATCGATTGTCCGGTCCCCGGTACATGATAGTAGGTTAGGATTGCGGGGAGAGTAGAGAGATAGCCGTGTGCACCCTTCCACTCGTCCCGTCGGTCATGAACCGTATTAATTGGGGCGTCCCTGGACGTCTTGAGAAATGCCCAGGCAATCGGACCCGAGCAATTTTGGTTTCTCTTTCTCTCTTATTCCATCTCTCTCACTCTCTCTCTCTCTCTCTCTCTCTTTCTCTTGTTCACTCATTCTCCTTTTGCGGCTTTAACCCGTCACACGTCCAAGACATTGTGTTATGTATGCAATAATTCCGGAGGGTTGGTTGACCGCCGGAGAAATACTGAGAGGG
>CM023357.1:180538-234239 GCA_013282895.1 Eriosoma lanigerum | reverse complement strand
GCGGTTTATAGGGATGGAAATGACAACGGGCCGAACTTAACCCTCTCTTCATCACATCTACTCCCCTGTTGACTATACCCTTCCAGAAAACCATTGTCTTGGAGAAACCTGCCACCCCGTCCTACACTTTACAGTCGGTTTTGAATATATTATTAGGATAGAGATGGACGTAACACACCCTTCTTTGCTGCTTCCTGTTGTCCGTTTAAACACTACACGCACACGTACAGATGAACGCACACCAACATTTTCTCTCTCTCTCTCTCTATATATATATATATACATTATATTTCTCCGTATTTCATACTCTTACCCGTCAGTCCCGCTCATCGTTTCTCTGTCTTATTCTCATTTGCTTATCTACAACCAGCGAGGCCTGGACGAAATGTCGATCCCTAGGCACGTCTAACAACGGTATACGTTGTATAAGATACTGCACACGACGGTCGTTCTCCTTTCCACATCATCGTCATCACCCGTCGACGGTGATAAACATTTCATGTGATGTGTTTTCATACAATTGATGCTCTGCAATTGCTGTCAGTTGTGGCAGTTTTATGGTCATCAATTATAAAGTATTAACTAACGTCATCATAATGCAGTTATATTTTAACGTGAAAATGTCTTTGCGTAAAATCACAAATGCCCTCATACACATAATTTGAAAATATTTACTATAAAAATTATTTTTGAAAAATCATGTGGTAATACGATTATTGCTTTAAATCAAAATATTGCAATAAATGAGATATTATATTTTAGTAATACCTTACAATCATTTAAACTGAAAAAAGGTAAAAAATTAAAGATAATATTAAAATAAGAATTATTTATAAGAAATTGAATAGTAATAAAAATGAAACAGAGAAATACTACTGAGATGTAATTTAATTATAAAAATACCAAATCTTCATAATTTTAAGACTATTAAAATGGAGACTTTTTTTATAAAAATATAATTCATTTATTGTATTTTTTTCATATATGTTGTTATAATAAAATATCTCTGAATATTATATTAATACTTTATATAATAATAATATGTGAATTCTGATTTATGAAAAGCAATAATTTTATACTAGGACAAAAATAAATACAATTTAATAAAATTATACACTCAAAAACAATTTTTATTGTAATACCTCAAACAATAAAACTTTCAACAGTCTTATAAATTCAAAATTATAAAATGATTTTTTTTATTTAATATAAAAAAAATAGTATGAAAATTAATTATCATTATTTACGTAAGATAATTACGTCAGTTGTTGAATTTTATTAATTGGTTATATTGTTGAAAATAATTGTAATGTATTTTCAAAAATATCTTTAATCATAGCACAATAAATGAACCTCAGTTATTACAAATTTAAATAATTTTATTAATTTATTTTTTGACAAATTAACAATTAATAAATTGAACAATACAATTTAAGAATGTTAATGTATTTTATTTTGAATAAAATATTTTCTTGTTAGATGAAAAGTATAGAATTGTACATTGTGAAATATTCTAATTTAATCATTACACCGATCCATTGTAATTGTATTATTTATACCTATTAAATATTGAATTATTTCCTCGTATTTACTTCAAATTTTAGAACCTCGTTACTTAGGTACATCTGCAGTTATGCAATGTAATGAAATATTCCATTCACGTATTCTATTTTAAATTTATGAAAATTTGTTTGTATTTAATTTACATACTTATTTTATATCAATTCCATATTATATTAAAGATATTTGTAAATTAATTTATATCTTAAAGTTGGACTTTTACATAATATAGAATGCAGATATATATTAAAAACTGTTATTTGAATGTTTTTGAGTTAACGTATACATAGATATTCTGTTATTATTTTAATCTAGTGAGTACTGTCACAATAATACAAAACTTAACAGTTATTTACACAAGCTACTATGGTAATGTAATTAGTACACGCCAATTCAACTGTAACTCAAGAAACCTTCACGTTCCTTTTTTAAACTGTATCTAATTTAAGGTAAACGTTATAATATAATATTATAATTGCTTGTTTTCTAATTAAAAATAATAATAATAATACCAATGTCAATGAAATTATGTAGCTACTTATAAAAACATCAAGATCACACGAATAAACGTATAAACATTTGTCTTTAAACAAATAAAACAAGGTTTTTACATTTTATTATTTTGTAATTAATATGATATGTATAAGTGTTGAAGCAAACGATGCATTAAATTATTGATTTACGTTAATAATATTGGCAATTAGTGTTGCTATTATTAATATGACATTATGTATTATGTTCAAAACGTTTGATTTCTTAATAAAATAAGATTATCAAGAACAAACAAGGTGTTCAAAATATGTTGTTAAAATATTATATATTATTATACTGGTACACAGTGCTCGAATTGGGAATAATTTATTAGGGTGCTCAATCTAACGATTAAAAATTCTGTTTTCTAAAAAACTACGGCTTAACTTCCTTCACTTCTGAAAACACATGAACAATTTTTGTTAAATACCATATTTTAACTACATATATATAAACTCTAAATATAATCTAGGTAAGTTCAGTAAATGGATATATGTTCACCTATATGACCAAATTTGTCACATACATTCAGTCATTTAAAAAACATATTTTTTTTTATGTAATTGAAATTCATATTTTGATAGCAATTCGTCCAATATCTACATGCTGCAGTAGGAATAATTTTTATTTAAAATTGTAAAATTCACTATATCATTGACAACAATTTAAATTCCTATTTTAAGAAAAATTATGTCGGACATTAGTTTGTACCGTCCCCCAGTCCTAGTATAAAAAAAATATAAAAATAGTGGGGAGCTCCATCCTCCCGCGCACCTAACCTAACCTATTCAAGCACAGCTGGTATAACGTAAGATACCGTTTTCATTCAAAGTGGTCTTCGTATATAAAAATAAATGCAAATAATATGTTGATGGTGGTAAATCTGGACATATATTACAGAGTGATCAGAATTTCCAGTTACATTAATGGTGAGAATGATATTGGAAATTTATGTAATTCTTACTACTTTAGATAACTCTGTGACTTTGTGTTTTATACGTTTATTATAATAATATAATAGTACATAAGTAAAGAAAACAAGAGAGTTTCGATTTCAAGTATAAACATGGAATCGTGGAGGCGTATAACTCCGGGAGATCTAAGTCGAAGTTTATAATATAAAATGCATATACAGGATATTCATGATATTGCGTTAATAATAATAGAAATTGCATTTAAATCGTATGTAATCCCCATTATTTTTGTAACATTAAATTCTGGTCACTCTGTATGATATATATATACCTATATAAACTCCGAAAAGGGATATGAAAATCAACGTTTCTAAACCGCGGTGAGATACAGAATAACAAATGTCACGTGTGACCCTCGTCACGGCAGCAGCTAACGAGTATGTATACCTACAACATTTCGATATGCAATAGACGTGTTTTTTGCATTATTATAACAATAATAATAATTAGGACTAGAATTTGTATGCAAATAACAAGAATATGTACATATTTATGAAAATAAAATTTCAATAAAAAATGTACAATTTACATTCCATACTTAATAAGTATTACATGATAATTGACAGTACATGAAAAATTATAAACGTTAAAATTTTTAAATTTACAAATTCTATGTTATTAATCATTAATTATTTTTATTAGTTTATTATAAAACATTGAAATTACATTAAAAGGTAATTGTTATAAATTTAACACGTTTAACTAATTGTATTAACTCATGTAATTCATTACTGTGCCATCTTTTATATCATTCCATTTCTATGTTGTATAGAGAACTATAGATTTTCTTAATACCATTTTCTTAAATGTAATCTGTAAATGCTAATAGTATAATAATATGATCTCAACAAAGTACTAAGTAGATGCAAAGTAGAAGTATTTATTATTATTATTATTAGAGCCTTGATTTTTATACATGGAGTACACATTACAAAAAACAGGGCTCTAATAATAATAATATTGATACTCACTTATAACTTGCATCTACTTTGTACTTTATTTGGCTCATTTTTTGAATTTTTCAAAAAATTTTCCTACTGATAAGAAAAACTATCAAAAAATAGATAAAAAACTGTGAAATTCATAGAAACAGTGATTTAAAATATTCTATGATAGCTAAATAATGAGATTTTGAATGTTGAGATTTGAATATGGGTTTAAGTATTTTCACAGGTAGTCTACATACGTGGTAAAATTGGAACGGATTGGTTGATTTTCTGCTTAAATATAGAGCTTTTAAATTTATCCAAAAGTGTAATTTTTTCCTTAAAATTGTTTAACATTATATAAAATATTAGATTTACAGTTTAAAAATTTGATAAAAGTATAATACTACTTCACCTAGTTTTTAAAAAAATACA
Source organism: Eriosoma lanigerum (assembly GCA_013282895.1). Classification (NCBI taxonomy): domain Eukaryota; kingdom Metazoa; phylum Arthropoda; class Insecta; order Hemiptera; family Aphididae; genus Eriosoma; species Eriosoma lanigerum. Next base: position 229,813 of record CM023357.1, on the reverse strand, counting down.
TAAATCGACTGTACCAATTTCTTTTAATAAGCAGTTAAAATTAGAATTTTGAGTGAAGTCGAAGAAATATGATATTTTTGATTCTGAGCAAATCGGAGATTTTTGCTTAATTTGTTTACGTTATTTTAGTTTTATAATTTTGTTTATATATGAAGACACTTTCTTGGACAGAAATAATGGTCCGATTACCGAAAGTAGGGTATGCTTTCGGTAGAGAATTTTATCTAGTTTATATTGTATTTTTATTTTTAAAATTTCTCAAAAGTTTCTCTTTGGTATAAGGAAAAATATCGAAAAATAGTAAATTCGCGGAATCTACATTTTAATATATTTGATTTATATTATTTTATATTTTTATGATAAATAATTTTTATGTTGCACATTATTTGATAAATAACTAAAATTTATAAAAGCCAATATTATCAATATATTGTATAAGTATCTGACTGGGTGTCGCTCAGAATTGTTTATTATAAATCTCAGCTATAATAAAACGCAATAACATTTCACTACTTACCTCTCCGAGGTCTGAAGGGACAAAGGAGGAACTCCCAGAACCAACTGCCTGGCTTTTTTGTTATATAATGTCACTTAAATGATTTCAAATAATAGTTAGTATTGTTCATTTACGATTACAATTTCTTTATTGCTATGTATATGTATACGCTATGTAATATATTTTGTATATCATTCCATTTAATTGGATACCTAACAAAATAAGTAAATATATTTTCTATAATCCAGTTACGTTAGTATTTTATTTCCTATTTTAACTTTAAACCAATGTTGAATTTAGTTTTTGTCAACTAAATTACCTTTCTTTTAACAGAATACCTTTGGTTAATACATATAAAACAAATGTGATATGAAATCGGAGACTTCAGATATAGTCTAACGCAATATTATATTATACCTATTATGACGTATAATACATATACTTTAGGTGTAACTTACGTCCGAAGTGTTTATAAAAAAAAAAAAACAGATCGTGGGAATGCGCGCAGGGAAAACAATATAATATATACGTATACGTATATATATGTATAATAATAATATTGACCGGTCGTGATGCCACAAACTAACCGTTATACTCGTATTATTATTATACCGGGTTAATAGTAATTGCTTTTCGTAGGTATTAACCGCGATAGGTTATAATATGCGATATATGCGCGTGTCATGTCCCTTCGTGTAATTATCCTGAGCCTGAGTATATTAGATGTATTTTATTATTTCATATAAACCATATACAATGTATACAAACACTTGATCGACGGACAATGACATTTGCACAGTTTCTCGTATTTGTATAATAATAAAAATATAGTAGTCTTACGTCATTATCATAATTATTGTTGTTATATTATTATATAGTAGGACGATGATAGTGTAAACCGCCGCATGCTTGTCGTGATCGTCGGGGACCGAATATTATTATTATGGCGAACATAATATTACTATAATATTTATGCACGACGCTAAACGATTTGCAGACCACAAGATGGATTGGGTTTCATACGCGGTTTATATATTATTGTATGTAGAGATTATAGTTATTATTGTAAATTAGGTTTGATATTTCGATAGGTATTGTATTTTACTATTATTTTCTAATACCTACTAGTAAATATAAATAATACCATCTATAAATCATTTCTTGCGCATTGTTAAATAATATGTAATATAATATTATATATTAGATCATTTGAATGGTTAAGTGTTTTTTTCTTTTTAGAATACTTGCATGACTTTTTCTGCAATTAATTAATACTTAATTATTATAAATGGATAAAATATCTATTTTAATTGTTTGGAAATTTTGGTCAGCTGACTTCATTATTTTCACCAAAATAATGATTTTTACAGATATTATTGTAAATAGATTATTTTATTTTTGCCTATAATTTTCCTTAATTTTATTAAATAATTTAATGTTTATTGTTTTATAAGTTTAGTTAGAACACTGCATTTCCAATTATATAAAATTTGTAATTATTTATAAAAGAAACAAAATTAAATATAGGTACTTAGAAATTATATGTTGAGCTAACAGATTCGACCAAATACAAATTGAAATAGTATTATAATAAAACCATAATTAATGTTTAATTTGTGAAATGCATAGTATAATATATTAATTTTAATTTAGTTCTATTAAATTTCTTCTTTGCCATAGTATTTTTTTGTTTTACCATAATTAAATATAATTTTACTGAATCTACAGTAATAACTATTTTACTTATTGACTTTTATAAATATCTTTATTGTTTGGAATATTTTTATATACCTAGGTATTATTATAAAAAATAAATAAAATTTACTATTATTGTTTTGTCGACAACTTAAGTAAAATGCAATTATTAATAATTATTAATATACAAAGTTGTGTATTATTAATTATTATATTAAGATAAAAATATTTTCTCAACAAAATTAATTAAAGCTATTTTTTAATGGTAGATAAGTGTTTTATTTAAACTTTTCAAATTAAGTTGTGTGTGTTTAACCACAATAGTCATACACGTTGGTACAATAATTTAAAAATTATATATTATAAAGGTTTAAAATTAACCGGATTAAATCCGAGACAAAAAGAAAACAATTCTGTTGCATAGAACGTCAGAGGTTAAACAAATTAATTTCACTAAGTTGACCTAAACGACTAAAGGGCAAATCGTGTTAGAACAGCGTGTGAGATTCTTATAGAATTACTATTTAAACGGTGTCATATAATATTAGAGCGGCGATAAAAACAATTGTGAGAATTTAAACATTTTTCTAATTTGTATTATTGATAGGTACAATATTATATTTGAGATTAAAATTATTGTATTATCTTACATAATAGGTACATTAAAACAAATTTTGGTCTCATATACGAAGAGTCTAATATTAAATATATATATATATATATATATATATATAAATTAAATTATTAAGTTTTAATATTAGTTGTCATAATTACCAACATCAATATTAGTTATTAACTGGTAACCATTTTCTGTTATCTTTATTATATAATAAAAATCTGTTATGTTTTAATATTATTAATAATAAAATGATATTTATGCAATGTTGAGTTATATTAGATTGGTTAAATTAATTTATCTACTAAAATTTTGTTTTTCAAAATGCTTAAATGTTATATGATAAATCTTGATAAATCTTGATAATTTCTTAGATTTTTTTTATAATCTACTGCTAGATTAAAGTTGCTATAGTATTATTGTAACTATACTATGCATACATAATGTATATTGTATAAAATATAATTGTTAATTGGCCAATAAACGTGTTGTTAAAAAGTAATTAATAAAAAAGTGCTCATTAAACGGGTGTGTTTTATTATAATACTGAAAATTTATTGAGGTTTTAACAAAACTAATAAAAGCAATAAGCAAGTGTATATAGGCCTTTAACCAAACGTTTTATATAATAATAGCATATTTTTAATGATTTGTGTTGGTAATTTTTTAATATTATATACCATGTTTATACATAAATAAAATAAAATAATTGTATAATCGTAAATAATGCATGTTTTGCATGAAATGAAAGTAATGAAATTTAATGTATATTATTATTATCAGTTATTAAATAAAATGTTCATAACTTTATAATAATAATAATGAGTTATGATACAATATGGATCAACAGAAACAAAAATTTAAATTCTCTTTTAATACTAAAAATTACTACAATTTAAGAAAATTATAAAAATAACTTAATTTATTCAAAATGATGAAAAGGTTTAGATGATTATAATATATTCTATACTCTATAGGTACGTACATTTTTAACTTTTAATGGATTCGTTAGTTAAATATAAATACCTATTTAGTTGAATCAGTACTTATATTTTATGGGTACAAGTTAGTTAATTGACTATTAAAATAATATTTATCATTAATGACTTATATTCTTAGTATCATATCTTATAATAATAACCTATCACCAGTACTATTAGACACTATAGTAGATACCTTCATAATTATTTAGATTAATATATATATATTAGGTTTTTTGCTTTTATGAAGTTATAATGATTATACACAAAATGATTAATAATATAATATATACGTATGTAATAAATAGTGAAGCTATGACTGTATTAGTTTTACAATGTTTTTTTAAAAAAAATTGTAAGTCTGTAAACATTTTTTCAGCTAGAAATAATGAGCCGACTACTACAAGTAAGAGTAATATGTTTTCGGTAGTAAACTTCATCTACTTGGTACTTTATTTAGTTTATTTTTCGAATTTCTCAAAAGTATCCCTTTTGGATTTGAAAAAGTACCAACAAATGATGGGAAATCGGTAAAATTGCGATTGCCGTTAATTTGACTTTAAATATTTTAAGATAACTAAATGCAGTTTTAACGTAGTGACTTCAAATTTTTTTGATTATTAAAATATGTATTCTCTATATAAATGTTTAAAACTGTTGCAATAATTATTTTTGTTATTATTATTTTTTTTTATAACTAAAGACACTTTTTTGGGTAGAAATTTTGAATATTTTGAAAATGAGCCAAATTAAAAAATCCAAGTAAATGTAAGTTTAGTTTACATACGTGGTAAATTTCAGGACGAATTATCTTTATGATATGTTGTAACTGAATAACTAATTGAGTTTCATTAAAAATTGTATTTTCGAATGAAATATTATTGCATTCAAATCTTATACATAATAAGCCACTAATTTCTCCGAGGGCCAAAGGAACGTCCAAAATAATTTAACTGCATAATACGTTTAACTTTAAGGTATAGACTATTAGAAGGTAGATGGTACGTAATAAGTATTGTTCGAATAATTTCAAAGTGAAGTCAAACATAATTAATTAGATACATTATATACCATATTGTATTGATTCAAAGTTATTCGGTTATCAACAAGCATAAGTAGAATTCAAACAAATGAAATAATATTATTAAAAATAATAATAAATGGTTTATTGAAGTTCTGAATACTGATTTCTGATTTATGTTTCGAAAGTACATTTTGTATAAAAATTATTTAATTTCAGAAAAAGTAATTAAACTGAAAATATAATATATATATTATATTTGGTATTTGCAATTATTTAATTTATTAAAAAGTTAAATTAAATTATACATGTATTTGGCATTAGAAATAATCTAATAATAATACCGAGTTTGGAACATACCTAATCGATTTTTTTTTTTTAATAAAGTCATTCTACTTTAAATAATATTCCTAGTGTTACTTAATGGATTGTTTATAGGCAATAGCATATTTGACCTATTTAAATATTTAATTTTTTGCGAAGAGATCAGTATTGTTTTTACGATGATGTTTGTTTTTTTAAATTGTTTCTAGTTTTTGCGAATTTGTAACGTTTTTAATAATAATATTTATTATATGTTCATAGACTCAATTCGTTTGATTTCGTTTTCACGTGCTCTCGAAGTGTTCTTTCACTTTTTTTCGCATTCAGATAAATTTTCGTCAGAGAATCCGCGATTACCGTCAATGATTTAATTTTATCGAAATAACGAAAATAGAATTTCATTTAATGCCGGTTCGTAGTCGTTACACGTGGAATGCGCGTGTTTAGCTGGACGTCCGCATGGCTATTATAATAGTTGTATTATTTGTTTTAATATTTACGAGACGTGCACGCACATGATCGCTGCTACAATCATCGGTGGCGACCGCAAGGCGTTATATTTAATAATACACTATTTGTAATATTGTTATAAACGGCGGACCTCAGTATAGACAGCGGGTATAGATATCTTCTATACAAATTCAATGAGGCCCATCGCGGTGGTGTTTTAAAATCAATATTATAATATCGGTTACGTGGGTGTGTGTCTTTGTTACGATCCGTATACCGCGGTTATGTTTATATATTATTATTATTATTATTGTGATTTTCTTAGTTTTTTTTTTTATTCTATTTACACACACACACAAACATAATTTGGATAAGGTGTTGACGGGGAGTCGTCTGTTTGAAAAATTTACTGACAACGCCCTGCGGCGCCTCGGGATTATTAATAATTATTACCCGTGATTACCTCTCGGTCAGACGTCGTCCCACCATCACCACCACAGTTCCGTTTCACGCTATCACATATTATAATACTATATAACATTACAATATACAGAGTGATTCTTTTGTTTTACCTATTACAAATATTTATTTATTTTCTCGTTCAATGTTACTGCACTTGAAATTCATACCGATTATCAATACCACACGTTTAAAACACTACACATTTTCAAATCAAATGAAAATAATTATTAAAAACAAAAAACTCGATGTTTTTTTATTAGGTATCTCGTAACAGTCATAGTCATTCTGTATATTAGTTTATATGTCCGTTTGTGCGCGTGTGTTCATCACGAGGGAGGGGTGACGATCCGACAACAATGGGAAAAAAAATAAATAAAAAAACGCGCGAGAAACATAATTAATAAAAATGCAAATCGATATGCCACTGACGGTGTTTTTTTGTTTGTTATTTTTATTTTTGGACGTGTTGTGCCACCAACGAAACGCACGCAGAGACAAATAGCCAACCATTTTCGAACGAAGCTTTATTTCTCCTTAAAACCTTGTTGCCCCTGCCACAGTCGTGCCCTTAGATCCCTGCAACCCTCTGATACCCCACACAACCTACTACAGCGACGACCCCACAAAGATATTTATTATATTCGTTGGCTTAAAAACAACGTCTTGCTGGTTTTTTTTTTCTTCACACCTACTATATACATAGTAACGTGGTAGTGATATTAATTATTTTTTAGAATGTGAGGAGGACCCGGGGGATTTCCCCAAAATCAATACCATCGTCGTTGACGAAGTACGTGTTATTATCAAACCCTTTTAGCGGTTTTGTATTAATGGCATTCATTATTTCGACGACGTGTACAATTATATCAAACTGCGCGACGTAAACAATATTTATTTTTTTTCGCCATTATCAATTCAGATTGGATTTTGAATAACATTTAACGTTAAACATAATCCAGCATATTATAGAGATGGGTACTATAGCATTATAATGGTGTTGGAAAACATTTTATTTGCATCATTTTTGATTTTTGAGTATAATATACATAATATACACGCAAGGAAAAACCGGGAATTTTTCATTTTTGCATATTGTATTATAGTCCTGTCTGTAAAGATTAATTAAAAATTAGCTTGTCTGTAAAGTATTGGATATTTACTTTATTGCCAGATTTCCAAACGTTCACATGTATTTCAGTGTGTTCTTCGAATTTCTATTTGTCTTACAAATTGATTAGAAATAAAATGTTTTGGAAATGTTGAATGTTGCTTTTGAAGATTCGTGCTATGAATAACATGATATTTTATGCGTAGGTAGTATAAGCGTTTTCAAATAGTTGTGAAGAAGCCTAAAGAACATGAGTGTCCAAGACGCCTTAGTACATCACTAAAATGGAAATATTGGAAAAAATAATTTTAGCTGATTGAGCGTGAGGGAGGTTTCTGAGGATGTTAGTGTAATATCAATTTCTACTTAATTTTTTCAAATGTTTTGAGTATAAAACGTGTAGTAGCAAAATATGTTCCAAAATTGTTGAATTTCGAACACAACTTGTGATAAGTGGAAGCTGCTTGAGAGTCGCTGGAAAAAGTCTACAATGAGCCCTATGTACCCTAGCTTATGTTCACTAGATATGACCCTTTGTGGCGTTTTTTTATCTTAACTCAACCTTGACCAAAAAAACTCTGAAGAACAGTCGTTTTTCGATCATATATGAGATCAAAAGTATATCGTCCAAAGAGCTGAAATCTCAAAGAAAGTATTCCAAAGGTGCTTCAGGAATTGGAAGGAGTGCTAGATAAGCGTAATATATCTAATGGAAACTACTTTGAAGATGGTAACATTAATGTAGACAAATAAATACAACTTGGCCAGAAAAATAAAATGTCCCAATATTTTTTGATCATATCTCGTATATTATCAATTGTTATCGTACATACCTATATATTGTTAAATTATATACGTGCATTATATATATACATTCGTATGCAAGTACATAATATTAAATATATTAATTTTTGTTCTTTTAATTTCAATATTTTTTTTTAAAATTATTACCAAACAAAAAATCAGAAGTAATAACTAAACATTAATTATTTTATTTGCGTATACATTTTGCGACAATGGAATTTTTTAAAACTTTGAGAATGTTTAAGAATTCGTTTCCGCAGATATTGGATATTGGATAATGTATAATATATAAATTGTATATCTTTAAATATGTTATGATGACTTCGTAAAAAAAAAAAAAAACAAGAACAAAACTTTAAAATATTTATTTAAAATAAAACTAATGAGTATAAGTATATAGTATGCAAACATTACACGAAAATACAGTGCATTCACTAAAAACATTGCTGATGTGGACGTGTTTACAAACAATGCACACAGCGCACACATATGTATTTCGTGTTTGCGATAATAGCGGTACATCAAAGGAAATTTTGCCTATTATTGGACGAAGTTTTATTCGTATTTATTGTTTGGACCGATGGTGATATTATTTATACTGTATTTTTTGTGTGTAATCTATTGTAAAAATATAACGAACACCACAATCAAAAACAACAAATACTATGTGTACGGTAAACGTGTGTGTAGTATTAGTATATGATATTTGTAAACATCACACATGATTCATATGCGTTTACTGTATGTCATGTTTGCATACTATCTGGACGCACCAGAAATTTTAGGAATACATATTTTATGATTATAATAATTGTAAAACATTATTAATATATGTGTAGGTGTTAAAAATATGAGTTATTTACTTAATGTTATAATTATTAAATATGTAATTAAGCATTAATAATTTTTAATAAAGTACAATATTATATAGTGGAATTTATAAATAAATAAATACGTAATAATTGAAATCAATACAATTAAGGCAATAATAATAACAGATTATGAATGAAAAATGTATGACATATATGTCGAATGACATGTCTTCTTGATAAATTTAAATTTAATATGTATATTGATTTTTCTTTTATCAAAGGTTACGCAAACTTAACAAATCCTATGATACACGCATGTATGAAACGGTACCATTATTAAATATTAATGACGAAAAAATAGCGAATAAATTTAAGAGTGAAGTGCTACAAGTAAAGTCATTTCGTGTTTGTACATTTTTATTTTAATTAATATAACGTTAATTTTAAAAGTACATACTTCACAGTATTTTAATTAATACTATTGTATATCATACAGACGATTCGGATTTTGTTTTTTTTTTTAAAAAAAACATATTAAGTAAAAGTTCCCTTTTTAAAAAAAAAACATTTAAATTTAACCATTTTTACTTTACAATATTTTTTTAGAGGCTATACATTTTGTTTTCCAATATTGTGCATTAAATATATATTGTTCGGCACTATCTCTCAAATTCGACTTTAAATTAATTATATTTATGGTCAGAAATTATAGCCAATAAAATTTGAGCTTATCAAACAAATCATATTTAATAATTTCCATTAGATTTAATAACGTTCATTTACTCATATAATGTTATTTCATTATCTTCCTTAGAATAGTTAATTCACAAATTTCTCAACTGTAATGTCTAATTGTGATCGGTAAAATTCAATTTTTACATAATAATAATAAATCTGAAATAAACAAATATAATATGTACATATAAATAATATATATACATTGTTAAATACACTAGGTAAGGTTATATACTTCAAATATAATGAACAAGTGTTTAATAATATAGGATGAGTATTTATCATTTAGATACATGCAATTCTAACATAAAAAATATTTAGAAAATGTGAAAACTGATTTTAAAAGCTTTATGGTAATCCTATTTTAGTAGTTTTTAAGCTGCTATAAAAATATTTTATACTGTACAAGTAAAACTATTAAGTAAAAGTTATGTTTTAAATGAGACTTCAATAGCGCATTATACCTATTAGTAGTTGGCAACTTTTCTATAATTTTTAATTGTAATTTCGAGTTAGTTATTAAAAACTTTATTAATAGTAAGTATGTAAACTAAATTTTATATAATTATATTTTGTAAAATTAAATACAAATAATAATATATGATTGGATAATTTGTCATTTGTTACATACGATCATTTTCAATGTTTCTACTTTCTAAATGTATAATATAATCAATTAAATATAATACCTAATAGTATGAACATTGATCATTTTATTGTAATTTAAGTATACTTTAAAAACGACTGAATAGCATAATCATTTTATAAATATATGGTTCATTTGTTTAACGAAACTTATTATAAACTGAGCTTTTACTCAACCACTTCATATTATATTATAATATACAGAAAATATATTATTTTGACCGTATTTTATATCACGACAATTAAATTTTACAAAAAAAAAAAGTAACTATACAAACGATTAAACGAATCGTATACTATTATAAAGGTATAAGGTGTTAAAAAATGATTGTACTTTTTCGAAATTTAATGAAAATTGTTTATATAGTTTTTATTTTTATTTCAGAAATTCATTTTTTTTTTTTTTGATAATATGATAAAGTATAATATAATTTAGGTACACTGTATATATTGGTATAACGTATAAGTGGTATAATCATGAGGATTTAAGGATTTCATATTAATATTATATTTTAATAATGTCAAGTATTCGTCATTCACTACGTTTATATAATGAATAATATGTTTGTTTTATTACGCTCATTATTGTTTACTTATTTACCTGTCATATAGAAGCTCGCGTTGATCACAACATATTCTAAGACAATAAGAAAAAAAAAAATGCAAATCAAACGTGAAAAAGGTATAATAATAATAATAATAATAATAAAAAAACAATTAATGAAAACGAATAAAATAAAAATACCACGAGGACCCGAAAATGAAGGAAAATCAATATAGACAAGAATCACAGTGGGAAACGAGAGTTTAATTAATGTGAAATCATCCTTGGAGGAGCGGACTCGTCGACGATTTTTACAGACGTCAACTCACAGTTCACTAAACTCGGCCCGTTCATGCGTGCCCGCACACCTAAATATCGAACATATCTAACCTCGTTTTTTTCGATGCTCACAGGGTCGCCGGCAGACACGTCTTAACGTGGGGCATATAATTCGAACGAGACGAATACGAGTGAAATACGTATCTAATAATAATGCACAAGGTGTCTTGCGAGGATTTATTCCTTGGTAATATTTCGGACAATTATTATATAATTATTTGTAGATACTGAGGACAATAATAATAATATATCTATATGATGTATTTTTTAAAATTTAAAAATAATTTCAGTAAGAAAGTATAAATTTTAAATTTTAAATCTAACCTAAAAATAATACCAATGTGTCAAATTCTTAATTTCATCAAAATCATTATTTTTGATATACTATTTGATTGAATTACTATTCATTGTATTGTTTTTTTATAATATTATCTTATAAAAATGTTTGAGATCTTATATTTCGAATGAATAACTAAAAAACGCAGTATTAAATTGTAAGTGTTTATCAAATTAAAAAAAGAAATCACGATATTAATAAAATTTAGAATTTGATACATCAACATTTTTAGCGAATTTAATTGTCTAAATTGAATTTCTTGAAATATTATACTTATTTATAATAAAAAAAAAAAACAAATTGTTTTACCCTCATATTTAACTGGAGTGCTTTTTTTTCGTGTATAATTTGAAGTAAAACTTTACTGTTTTATTTTCTAGGAAATATTCTATTGTATTGCTACTATGGCAGAAATTAACCAAAACGCGATGATTTGTCATTGATATTATCCAAAATTCATTCAAATACTTCAATAAATGTTTAATAACATCACATAGTATTAGATATATTCTGTTTTTAGAAATAATCTAGTATAATAAATAGGTAGGAACGAAAAGAAATCATCTTCACCGTCATATAATCGGAATTATAGACCAACGGATTTAAATCCTTGACCCGAAACAATATAAATGAAAAAATAAGTGAACACGTGTATAAGGAGATCATCATAATAATTCTAAAAAAATTCATTAAAAATAAAAATGCAACGAAAAACGACTACTGTATTTCCAACCAGAATATACGATATACAACCGAAATGCTAAAATACATCATGAACTGGATTAAAATATAAAATACCAACTATTCGTTTCGTAAAATTCGATTTTTATGCTCAATTACGATGTTACATAATATTTTACTATTTATTTTCATATTTTGTAGATTAAACCTATATTGGAAATATAATTAATATGTAATTTAAATACGTGAGTTTTTGGAAACATATTAAACGTATTAAATTAATACTTTGAAATGCTACTCATTTATTACATTAATATATTAATTAATTTAAAAAAAAATTAATTAATTAAATTAATCTTTGATTTTAAAGCGATAATAAATTAGTATTCTCATAAAGTTAATAAATATTTCAAAAGAATAATAAAATTATATAATATTGTAATTAAGTAAATTTGTTTACGTTAGTAAAGTAAATATGTCAATAATAATGGTATAAATTGGCCTGATTATCTATATTTTTTTAATACGAATCACCTGTTTATTGTTCTATTTAAACTATAAAAAATGCACTATGCAGGTGGTCTACCATGCAATATTACCGTTATAATTTTTTCATAACAGAATACTGTTCATTCGAATAATGCTTAGAAACAATAATATGTTGTACCTATTATTCCATGTTCATATTCAATTTTTATGATTCTATTGATTCAATTCAGCAATATTTCAAATATTGTTTTAAATAATTAATATATAAATAATGAATATTGTGTTTATGTGTATTTAGTTTATTTATTATTAATCTTATAAGTAACCAAATATAAAATTATTTATTATTATGATATAAATAATATTATACATTCAACATTTTTTTTATTTGTATTGAAATTCTTCATTACAATAATTCGTACTTAATTAATATATTTTACGATGTTACAACTATTATAATATTATGAACACACTTACTGTTGATTTAAAAAATAAAATAGTTAATTAAAAATTACTTCTAATATATTTTGACCTTTTAATTTGTTTATAGGTATTGTTTTTTTTTATTAATATCATAATTACTTGTTTTGATTTTATATTTATCTAATTTTTGATTTATTATGTGACCTATATAGCTATATTGTATATAATAATTAATATTAATCCATCATTACTTACTGTTATTATATATTCGAGTTATTATTTAATTATTATTTATATTATCCTATGTACTTATGCTATGTATATCCTTTTTCTAATATGTATAAGTACATATTAGAATTAAATTAACAAAAATTAAATATTTATCCAAAATAAAATAATTAAATATTTTAATAAATAATTTGTTTTAAATAATTTTGTGTAACTCGAAAAAACGATGAAAAAATAATGTTTACAATTAGGTAGAAATGTGTATTATACGTTTAAACATAATCCATATTGTGTTTAATATTTTAAATTAATATTTGTACTTATCACAAAGATATATAATAATATGATCACGATGAACGAGACAAAAAAAGTGCTTCTATATACGTAACGACAGTACGAGATACTTTCACTGATCGTCGAAATGCCTTGTGTAAAAAATATATTGTAACCTAACCATTGCTGTTACCCGACGAATAAATAAAATACTTTTGAGAGCTCCGTGACCAATGCTGTCGCGTTAACCACTGTAATTATTTAAAGTTTCACGTAGTTTTAAATACATTTATCTTTCGGGTGGTTTATTTTTTGTTTTCGCCAAGAACTTTTGACGAAGGAAAAATAAACGAAATTAAAAACAATAATACTTAATTTCTTTTCCAAACAACTATAGTTGTTATCGTTTTCCGAGCTGTCCTTTATTCCTTTAATTTTCACCAAGTAGGTAACGTATTATATAATTGTCGCAACCCTTTTGATCACACACATAATTTCTTGTAAACATTGCACCGAAAACTGACTTTTTGTTGTACAAATTAAGCAAACACATGCGATGTCATAGACTCGTGCTGCAGTCATTCATCGGATGGAGCGAAAATTCAATTACCATGTTATCGTTTTAATTTCTCAAACAAGCGTGCCCAGTGCACATGCAAACAGACGCGCGCGCGTGTCTAATGTGTACGTAAATTCACATACAATTCACGTAATATCATATTACTAGATAAGTAATGGCAATTATTCGTGTGGAATAAAAATTAGTATGTACAACAATTATATTAATGTATTTTAACCTTTTGGGTCCATGTGTGATTGCGTTAGCTATAATTATTACGATGGTCGTTAAAAAATTATGTACAAAGTGCATGCGGCTGACGGTTTAATAATATGATATATTATTTCGTATTGTTAAATTGTTATGTTTTGTGACGTGACAGTAATATAGTGATTAGGTATTGTCGCGGGTTCCCGGGTTAGCCGGTAACTTGAAATGGTCAAAGATGAACCGACTACTGTGTTGGTCGGCCAGACGAGGATGTATTAAAACAATGTTGCTGTTGCTGATAAGATACCATAAGTTTGAGAGATTGCATATTGTGCGAAACTCCTTTGGTTATAATACAACTCAAAATGATTGTTCACTTGCCTAACCCAGTAATGTGGTACCGGTAAAGATTCGTTAAAATGTCTATAATTATATTATCAGATGAGATGTTTTTCGATTAATTTAACTTTTTAAGAGAGGATAAATTTATTAATGTTTAGTTTTATTATCAAAATTTGATCTTTGTTTAACATTTCTTGATAATTTTAAGTACTTAAACAATTTGTTTATTCGTTACTTCAAATTATATTTTAAGATAAAATATCTACTGCACCTAACTAAACAGCCAGCGATCGATCTAAAATAAATATAGCTAATTAATTTCTGTATAAAATTTAAACAATAATATTAAAATATATACACACAAAAAGAGTTAAAATTAAATTACTAAAATAAGTGTATAGAGTTATAAAATATAAATTAATTTAATTTTGCGAACAATTATCGTAATAATAAATTATGTTAATATCTAAATAAAAAAAATAATGTTTATGTTGCTTGTGGTAATATTTTTTGTCTTAAGATTTTTTAATTTAACGACTTTCCCATAATATAAAATCGACTAAATAATATTAGGTACGTGATTCTGGTTTTTAATTTATTAGATGTTTATAAAAAAGAAAAATATTAAGTACAAATAACATTTACAAGTAGCATTTTGATACCTATTTATTTTTTTCTCGGATATCTGAGAGTCGAACATATTCTAAATAATTCTAGGATTCTCGATTTTCACGTATTTGGACATACGAATATATAATTTTAACAACGAGTAGAATAAAAATTTAGAGATATAATAAGGTTATTTCTAATAATTTCCTATTGTACCCGTGTACATGTATTTCACTTCTATACTCGGACGCAGATCATAGTCCGATTTTACCTATCACCAAAACGTTTAATACATTTATAATTGTAACACTTATATGAGGAATATGGACCAATTTCAACGAAACATTTTTTCACTAAATTGAAAAAACTTATTTAATGAAAATATATTTTTTCCTAATGTATCAAGAACTATTATTATTCTCATTATTCAATACCTTCAAAAGTTCAAACGAACTTAAATTATTAATTTAAAATGGACTTATAAAGGAAATTGTTCACATATTATGTCATTGAAGTGATTTAATTTATTATAGTTTGTTTTTTCTTCCTTCAAAAAGGACTAGATCTTATAATAAATGTCTCGTGATAGGAAATACGTTTTTTTTTTTTAATCATGTGATAAACATAAATACAATATAATATGATAATAAGTTTTTCAGTAAGTATCAACGATACAATTGTTTTAAAGGACTGTAGTTATAGATGTATAATATAATTAAACCACACGATTGTGTAAATGTAAAAAGGTTTTTAAAATTGTTGTTAATTATAATACTTATATAATAAAGTAAAACTTGGTTTATGATTTAAAGAAATAACTGGGAATCCTTAAAACATTTAATTTAAATTCACATGTTAAATGTATATTATTTTAATTTTTAACATTAATTACAACATTTTGTGTTTTGTGTTGGTCATAAACTACTGCATGTAAAATGTGTTTTTTTGCGTGTATTTTCTTGTGCATTGGTAAACACTGATAAACATAGACGATAACTGGCTAGTGGTTATTGTATATTGTTATTTATGTTATCATACGAATCTGAAAACATATTTTTCGCGATGACTTATGAGACATTTGTGTCTTATAGACTTATTGGATGTTTTTTTTCAACGTATATTAAATATTACGTAAAACGAGTATATTATACTCAATATAGCGAATGAATGATTCAGCACTTTGCGTATTATAGATGACGTGTATACTATTTGCAAACATTAATTTACAGACAACTCTTTGGCGGTGCAGTATATTATATTTATTTATTTTAAGCACGCGTGTGTGATTCCGTTTCAAGTTGCATATATTATTAGATATTATTATTATTATTATTAGATATAGCGTGCTATAGGTGATTAGTTACGTTTTGATTATTAACGGGCACGAGCGTGTGAGGTGCAAGGCACAACCTTACTCTGCCACACACACACACACACACACGTTATAATCATAATGTATGCATGCACAAAAGTTATTACCCGTTTTTCGTTTGCTGCCGAATAGTCCGGACACGATAATTCCGAGGTTTGTTTTTCGCCATTTCGGCGTGTGCTTAACACGCATTGTACCTACTCCGCATGGTCGATTTTAATATGTTATTATTATTATATGTTTCACGTCTACAATAAAACCCGTATACTTATCTGTTCCGCTATTATAACGATTTTTCCGAAGCTTCCCATAGCCGCCGTTTGTCTCCTCTTTACGTACGTGACAATAATAATACGATTTCTTAAGTAACTCTTTTTGTATAAAAATACTATATTATTATAACGTTTAAATATAGTACTCAAAGTAAACGCGTCTAAAACTGGACTCGAATCACAATATATGCAGATTTAATCTTCGTGTCCATCTAAACTATCATACATATTTTTTTATATACGTATTAACCTTAAATAAAAAAAAAAATATTAAAAAATATTGAACTTTTGTCATAATATGACAAAAAATGTTTTTCTCTCACTCATTCAAATAGTATGAATTAATAACGCGTGTGTTATTTAAAATCAGTGCTTAAATTGAAAAAATAAAAGAAAGGAGACTATAAGACTTAAAAAAAATAGCATTCCCTACAATGATTGAATTCAACCTAACCCATGGGCATTTCGAAAAATTAGAAGGGATACGCGAATACGTATTGTATAAGATTTGTACCCCCACCAATCAATCACTGTTTAAAAATGAACTGATCGCATGCAATTATATTACCTATTTTCAAATGAATTTTAAATATACGAAAAATCTATAACCTACGTGTATTTTTTTCACGATTAAATATTATATATTAATGACGAAATATTGACTTTGTGACTTTTACTTTACTGTACTTTAAGAAATTATAGTCTTAATTAAATATATACATTTCGTTTTTAATAAATTCTATAATCAATTTAAAGATTTAATTATCAAGTTTAAATTATTACTGTTCAAGGTAAAGGAAAATGTTTCACGCATAAGTCGTAGACCATAAAACATTTATTCGTAAACGATTTTGTGGCTTTTTTTTATTTTTGGAAGTCATAGGCACATGAATAATAATAACACACATTATTATAGAGCTAAGGTTAGAAAAGACAATAATTAGCGCATCAAAGAAATACTTTTATTAATACTTATCGTTTTAGGATGAAACGAATAAACATCAAAAACACTTTCGTCGTTTTAAACAATAATAATATGGAAAATTTGTTATAATAGTATTAACTACAAAATTGTATAACATTTATGGCACATTTAATAATTATTAATATATTCATAATTGTTTATACAGTGTGATTCATTTAACCATTTTTTGTTTAATTATAATAATGTGTCAACTTTTGATTTTTAAACGGTAATGAGTACTCACTAAAGGATGAGTATTATATCATAGTAATTTGTTATCTTAGCATTGAATACTGTTTTAAATATTTTCAATTTAAAATTGACAATTGTATGTAATTAATTTTAAATTATAGGTATCTAACATTTTTTAATATAGAGTAAAAATTATATCAAATACCTTTTCTTAGAAAAATTGTATAAAATACTTTAATCAATAATATAACTATATATGCATTACCATACGTATAATGCATTTTTTTATGTTTACTACCCTAAATTATTTGCATAATTATATTAATTTTTAATTAATAGTATTGATGGATGTATTCTAAATATTACGAAAATCCTGAAGTAGTCACGTCACAAAATACAGTTATAAATATTTTAAAACGAATTTGTAATTTTGTAAAGTAATACAGAATTTTAGTATCCATTTTAAATAATTTAAATATATATATATTTTAATAGTTATTTTTTAAAATATTTTGTTTCAACAATGCTAATACAGTTGTAGAAGAAGAAAAACGAATAAAATATATTTTCGCCCAACGTTACACGAGGCCGGCTGAATGGAATAAAATAATCCAAAAGAAATCCGTGTGACATTTGACAAACCGGGTGATGTCGTTTTAATTCGCTTCTCGTAAATATACTCGGGAAAAAAACGCTCATACACGATACACATTTCGTACTAATGAAAGTCACTTCCGGCTAGAAAAATAAAAACTGATTTTGACGTTTACATGTGGTTCTTTTTCTCGTACACCAATTTTTACCGCATTACCTGTTGTGTATAGTGTGAACCGCGACAATCATACAAACTTGTGTGTGTCAACATTTCCTTCCGAGCGCATGTTATTATAATATATTTTTTTTAATTTTTCTCTATGCTCTTTCAGTATTATTTTCTTATCCTGTCCACCACTCCACCCCCGCATACCGCATCAGTCAGTGGTTGTCGTAAGGTACGAGAAAATATTATCTAGTTAGATGCGTGTTTTATACCATTATGATCTGAGACGACTGCTGGTACAACAATATTATTACCTACCGTATGCGAGCCACCCATTCAAAAAACTGTGATCATTATTTTATTATTTTGTGTGCGCACTCACTGGGTATAATAATATGTGTAAAAATATAATAATAATTACTGTTCAGTAACCGCGAGCGCGGTCTTAAGCATAGGTTACGTTCACAGCCTTATATTTATATATATATATATATAAACCGAATTACTCGCGTGATCGCAACGATCAATAAGCTCCAAACACACACACACACACACACACACACACACACACACACACACACACACACACACACACACACATATACTATATGTAAGACTGGCCCGAGTTTCCTGTATACAATTCCCCGAAACCTTATACACCCATTTCCTGATGACAATCGTGCTAATAGCTGGTCCTTTGCCTCTTACACCACCCACACTGTTTTTAGTTCAATTCCACATTGTGTTATAATATATCCTCTATCTATGACACACATCTGGTCCTATTATCCGCAAACATTCAATTGTTTAGATATCTGTTTAATAAGAAGTATAATAAGAACGATACGGTTGACGGACAAACTGTAATATGTAATTGTCAAGTAACAGGGGTATGTGAATACGCTAAACGGGTAGGTTATATACCTATATAGCACATAAGAATTGTTAGTGAGCAGGGAATGTATTATATTTTGTAGAGCAGTCAGAAATTCACTATAATTTTTCTGACATGATTTTCTTTAAAAAAACTATCCTCTATAATATGATTACCGTCAATATAGATTTAAGATGTCTATGTAGAATAAATATAAAGACCTGTAAAGAAATTAATAGGACATTTATAATATTTTTTATTAATGTTCCCCGTAATAACTACATTCGTGTATATTCATGTGATAAAAAATTATATGAGTATCTACGTGTAATATAATACAATTATCAAAATACTTTTTAAATAATGATATTAATCCAAAAAGTCGGATAAACCGATAAAATTATATGTAGGTTTTTTAGATTCTGAGCAAAGCGAGGAATGCATTGGTTTTACAAAGATGTGATTTTATTTTGATGTCTGAAAACATTTTTTCGGGTAGAAATGTTCCGATTACCACGAATAAGGTATGCTTTCCGTATTAAAATTTATCTAGTTGGTACTTTATTTAGTTCATTTTTTGAATTTCTCAAAAGTTTTTCCTTGGGAGAAGAAAAAACTACCAAAAATGGATGAAAATTGTCAAAATTACGATTTCCGTTAATTTGAACTTTTATATTTCGTGATAACTAATTAAGTTTTGATCGTAGGGACTTGAATCATTTTTTGAGTAATCTCATAGATTCTCATAATTTATACACGTAGTAAAATGTTAAATGGATATTTAGTATAATATTTTGTATATCTGACTGAAGTTCGCTTAGAATCGTATTTTCTATTATAAAGTGTATATAGGCTAAGGTTATCTAACTTAAGGTTAAAGTATCTTAATTCGTAGTTATCAATTTTTATCGAAAAATTATTATCAATCTATTAATTGTAACATAATCTTGATAATATGAATTATGCATTCCATGATATAATCATAGTCTATATGAAATATATACGCTATAATAATGACGTCAGAAATATGATTTTCCCAATAATTAAAAAAAACATTTCTAAAAATCAAAATCTTAATTAAATAAAGAGATTGATGTCAAAGTTTTTAATAACCTTTAATGCAGTCATAATCACTCAATAACTAACTAGAAGGTTGAATTGTAAAATGTCCATTGCTCAATTGCTCATATTACCACATTTGAAATCGAAATTTCTTACACAAGGTCTCTTTGGTGTTTGATCTACTAAGAGAGTTCTAATTAAGAATTGAATTTCTAACTAATTATATTATGTCAATATATATATATATATATATATATATATATTATATATATAAGTTTTGTTTGTAAAAACACAACTATTTTTCATACTCATAATAACTATAGTATTTACATTTTAACGAATTAATACATAAATTTGTTTTAATAATTATATATATCAACTGATATATTTAAATATTTTAATGTGAATAATAATATACTAAAAGCTAAATAATTAAATAATTGTTTTATATTATTAACTCAGATTTCAATATAACAAAACGTACGGATTTATTTTAAAAAATAAATAAATAAAATTATAGTATTCACTCTTAAATATAAATGTACACTAATTATCATATTACATTGATTAATATATTCAAAATATTAATTTTAATATACTTGTTTTTTTTAAAATTTACTCGAATTTCAGGTTTCGGATGTTCATATGAAAAAAACCACTATAGGCTTTAACAACTACTCAAGTACCTATTACTGAATACCTACTATTTATCTATATAGGACTGTAGATATATCTTCTTATGATAAAAAAAAAATTATAGTTATCTTCGTAAATCTCACTCGCATAAGTTATTTTTGATCATATTTTCATTTCCATGTAAGCACTTATTATATTATAAAATACTTCACTTTATTCAATTCCAGTTAAAATTATTCTAATTTTTTATGTGTGTTTATTTGTGACCATTTGTATTTATGGTATTTTGTCAATTGATAAAAAAATGATTGATCCATAATTGATGTAAATAATTTATTTAAGTATAATATTATATTATATATATATTATTGTGTGTTATAAATTAAAATTTAAAAAAATATTCTTTAAAAACTTATCTTAATCGTTCCCATTATTAACTAAATAGTGTTAATTATATCAAAACTATTTATAATATAAATAAGTAATTTGTTTTGAAAATATTTCTTATGAATGAATAATCCTTTCAAGTGGAAATTTATTCAAGTGTGTTGTATGTAGTTGTACTAAAAAAATACTACCAGAGTAGTCATTATTCAAATATATCATTATAACGTTATATCATAATATTCTTCTAACGAATTTGTCATTTTTATATTCAACAGACAAACAAATAATTTATCTGCTGAATATACATATTTATGTGACGTATTTATTATTAATAATAAACTTACAACATATTAATTATTCCACTAAAAGCATAATAAAAACTATCAGTCATATTTTATATTTTAAAGAACAATATTAATCAAGCTAATATAATTTGGTTTCAGTTACTTCGAATTTTTACGCATTTTAAACTAAAAGGTATTTTTATGAATACCTACTTTTAAAAAGATTTTATGAGTGGTTAAGTTTAGTGCAAATGCAAAATAATGGATATTAAATATTTCCTAGAAGCTAAAGATCAACTGGAGAGTAAGAGAAACCGATATCTACCTAAATTAAACAATTAGGTAATACAATAAAAATTATTTATAGTATGAATGATACATTTATTCTCATAAATTTATATCAAATAAATATTCTTATCTTGTTTAGGTATAATTAAAAATAGTTATTGTTTTCGTTAGTGTTTTTAATTGCTTAAAACCTATTCGAATTCTATAATATGTAAATTAACTTCATAATAAAGAAAAAAAACTGTTCAAAAGATGTTATAACATTAAGTGTTTACTTAAATATTAATATAAAAGGTTTATAAATGTATTTATTTACTACTAATTGTTATTAGTTGGTTATTATTATTGGTTTTAGTACCAGTTATTATTAAATCCTATAGTTATATTTAAAACATTTAATATTTACACAAAAATACGTAATATTATTTAATGTTAATTTTAAATGGGAGATTAAATTTTTTTTATATAATTTTTTTTTAAAATACAATGGATAAATTTTAATAACACAGTGCCATATTTCGTTCTTGAACATTTTTACTTTAGTGTTTCTGTAAAAATGTGACTTTATTTTGTTTACAGAATAATTAATTTAAAATTTGAGTTGTTTTTTTTATATATATATATATGTATTGCTGCTTTAATTTAACTGATAATATAATAATTATAGATGCACTTCGGTAAGGTATATTTCAGCTAGTCTATTTATGATTCGTTCTTAATAATAAGGAGATATATATTATAATTAGGTATAACTAGTAGGCGTAGGCCTATTTAAAAAAAAATAATCCTACTACCTTTACACTATATTAGGTCTATTATATACTTATTAAATTAAAAAATGTTGACTTTATCGACTTATAAAAAATATATATATTTTAACTAATAAATTATTATTCAATAATACACAAAGAATAAATTCCGAGTAATTTTAATTTTTAATGTAATTATATTATTTTAATTAATTGTATTTTAAATATAGTTTTTATATTATATAATTAACTTTAGATTATGTGAAAAGCTATAAAATATATTATTTAAACAGATTTTTTACTTTTTTGTGTTAGACATTTTTAAAAAAAATATTTTCGATTTCAAAGTAATTTTCATATGTGTTGTAATTAATATTTACATTATGTGAATAATTTCTTCCCTTATTTCACTAAAATGTTATATGTTTAAAGTGATTTCAATTTTTAATCTTAAATAGGTATTATGTATTTCATAGAATAAAATAAAATTTATTATTCAAAGATAAAGGAAATCCATAATTCACACTTTGTATATAAATACTAATTTTCAGTGCCATACGAATTTCTTCAAATCAAATAATGCATTTTTGTTTAATTTATTTTTTAAAAAAAGTTGTGAACGTATAAATAAATTATACGTTAAAAAATTTTAATCTTCAAAAATCTTTTAAAAAATAGATGTGTGTTAGATGTTAGTTGTTAGAAAAAAAATTATAATTTTACTACTTATATATATATATTGTTTATTTAAAATTGTAAATATAAAATGTTATTTCTAAATATCTAATTCTTCTCACTGAAATATATTAAATGTTAATAAGTACTCACATAAACAACTGGTTTTGTATTTTCATTTTATATAATGTAAGCTGTGTTTAAACGTTTTTGCATATTATATTTATTTTTACTTTTAATATACGTATGCCAAAATCCTTACTCCTAAAGTCCTAAAAGAGTATTATGTAGTTATAACAGTATAATAAAATTATAATTTTAAAAACAATTTAATATTTTCCATAAACTAAAGATACCTTTGTTTTAAAATATTTACTTTAAATTCAAGAGTTGAATACATAATTTTCATATTATATAAAAAATGTATATGTGTTGATATAATAATTTATTAAAATTGATTTTTTAACAATCTGTTGAATTAATTGAATGTTGGTGTGATTAAACAGTAAAAATAATTACATTTATGAAAATTAATCCTATTTTATTTCTTCCCGACTCAAACATAATGTAATGTCATTGCGCCTCATTAGATTATACAATGAATTGTATCCAAATCTCTATTTGGAGAGTCCATACTTCCAAGATTTCATAATATTATTATGAACTTCAAATAAGCTCTCTTATAACTTCTCTTCATATTTGGCTTTTTGTTTTAACTTGTTTGTAATATTACAATCATAACCCTTTATAACTAATAACCATATTGTTCATATTAATTATTATTGAAATCAATGTTATTTAATTTATCAATTTATTTTATACTATAGTAGTATCCAGTTATTTCTAACTTATTTTTTTTTTAAAGTCCTTTGACTTTAATCCGAATCTATCATTAAATAATATAATACATAATTATATTTATTATAGCCTAATTATTACATAAACATTTTTTTTTTTAAAAAAATGACATATACCTAGTCAAAACGTATCACGAACTATCGTCGTAATCGTTTTATTTAAAATTAAGCGTTACCTACCTATTATGAATTAGAATCGCACTGATGTTTCGTTCAAATTATCTATTTGTAATTTGTACTTTTGAACTATGTTTTTTTTTCACACTTTGATTACTCAAAAATTAAACTACCTGTTATACACCTGACTATACACAGAGTCCATTGGGAAAAACGATCACGTTCAAAACGATCTATTATGTACGATTATTTTA
Source organism: Eriosoma lanigerum (assembly GCA_013282895.1). NCBI lineage: Eukaryota > Metazoa > Arthropoda > Insecta > Hemiptera > Aphididae > Eriosoma > Eriosoma lanigerum. The sequence goes on along the minus strand of CM023357.1, from coordinate 204,888 downwards.
CCGCGGTCCGGTCTTGTTAATCGGTCGTAATGTTAGGTGAACACTACTATCTTTGGTATATACTGTGGTATGGTGATGAAGTACGTAACAGAGGAGGTAGAAAGAATAGATCTAGTGTAATTTTCGGCACAATTTTCGTAGGAGGTCAACGCAATCGTTGTCGTTAATTTCCGGTATATTATACCTAAAGACCGCGGTGTGGTCACGTTACAGATTCGTCAAAAGATTGGAAAATAATACTGAAATAATAACAACAATAAATGTCGTTTTGTCGTCAGATGGTCAATGGGATCGATTGCTTATTTATGTTATATTTTTATGTACACGGATGTTAATCATCAACTCTAAACATCAGTCTCTAAACATGGTTCGAGCAGTGAAATATTGTTTAATCGAACACAATAAGTGGTCTGTATAAGTCAATGAGACAACGAATAAATTTCATTAAAATAAGGTTTTTAGTTGACTGCTAAATATTAACAAAACAATAGCTAATTAAATCTTTATAATTACAAAAATCAAAACCTTGATTTTGTAACTTTATTAGTTTTGATATTAAAAAATTTAATTGTATAAATTATCTAGGAAAGTAGTTTAAGTTACAAATTTAAACGTATTTCAACGGACTAGCTTAATTAAAAAGTATATCTAGAAATGCTTAACTTATCTAACTTGATATTTTACCCATTTAAACTATTATTACAATATAGTTGTTGTTGAAAATATAATATTTTGTGGTTTGCCCGAACGAGGTGTAATAGAAGTAATATCCGTGTACCAGAAAAATCAGGCCGGACTATTAAAACTCATGATCAAATACCGCCACGGCGATCACGAGTATACGGCGACGGTGAAATGGAAAGACCGTATAAATGATAAAATAAAACGAGGAAGATAATATTATATTTTATACGTATTATAGACACAGCAAGTATATTATAAGACCGGACATCTATACATTATTTTCTTCTTATGTGCACCGGATTGTGTGTGTAATTTATCGGAGCCCACCAAACAACGGTATCTCACGACTTCACGATCTTCATTACTCATTCGCTCACGAGCAAATTTCCGACGGGTATTAAACCATTGTTTCACGTCAACTAAATATATAAAAATCTGCGTGTATATATCTGAGTGTGTGTATGTACGAATTTAGACGGTTGTTTTTTTTTCTTCCGCTTTCGGTTAGGTTAGGTTCTCTTTTCTAGTTCTCTCTTTCGTTATTTTTCGGCCTTAAGTCGACGTTGTTTTTTTTTTACGCACATTTTAAAATTAAAATCGTGTGCGTACCGATCTTCGGCCAACCGTGACTCCATAATATAGATAGGTATGTGTGTTTTAATTTTCCCACATGTCGTTCCAGCGGTCACTGATAAAACCATCAGAAAAACGTGTAAAGTCTACCGTCGGAACCGCACTAATCGCGTGAATAAATAACGACTTATTCTCGTTTTTGACACACTTCGCCAATATAATATTTTGTAGCAATAAATTTGCTCCGTTCTTAAATCAGATTCAAAAAGTACCGGCCGTCAGTGGGTTACTAAAAGTTAGTTCACTAAAATCTTTTGAACAATCATAATATTTATTACAACATACGTTATAATAACTTTTATGTTTTTTTTCCTTCTCATTTATAATTTTACACTCCTTATTGTACCTACAGTAAAAAATTACATCTACTTGGTACTTTATTTAATTTATTTTTAAAATTTCTCAAAAGTTTTTTCTTGGGAGAATAAAAAGTGCCAAAAAAATGGTGGAAAATCAGCAAAACTATGGTTTCCGTTATTTTGATTTAAAATTTTTCATAATAACTAATGAAGTTTTGAACGTAGGAATCGAAAATTTGTTTGGGTGTTTTAATAGGTAGACTTCATACGTAATATAATTTCGAAACGGATGGGTTTATTATTTGACTAAATATAGACCTCTGAAATTTATCCAAAAATGTTTAATATTATCTGTAATTTTAGGTTAACATTTTATAGAATTTTATTTTATATACTACTTAATCTATTTACAAAATATATTGAAAATCGTAACTCATAATTTTTTTTATAAGAAAATTGAATAATCTGTTTTTTTCGTGTTTTGAAAAGTCTAATTATCTAAAGTCTTTTTCATGTAGAAATAATGGTCCGATTAGAACAAATAGGATATTCTTAAAATATGGTTGAAAATTGCATTAAGTTTCAACTTGGTACTTTATTTATTTCGTTTTTCGAATTTCTCAAAAATTTTTTTCTTGGAAGAATAATAACTACCAAAAAATGACGGAAAATCGGCATACGTTTATTGTTAATTTGATTTGAAATATTTTGTAATAACTAATTCTATTTTAATCGTACATTTTGACTTGTACATTTTTTTGAGTATTATCATTAATAGTTTACACACGTGATAAAATTTCGGAACGGATTATCAGTATAATATATTGAGTTTCACTCATTGAAGGTTAGGTAATTTAAAGTTTAATTGTATTAAACTTTTATTATGATAAACCACTATAATTTCTTCGAGGACCAAAGGTTTGAAAAAGAAACGTCCAAAATCTTCTTTTCCGCTTTTTTCAGATGGTATTAATCATAGTATTGATTACTCGAAAACGCTCTGATAATGATAAAATACACTACAGTTGTCACTAAAACTTTCTGATTAACTACAGTATAAATTAGATATGGGAAGAGATGTTGATATATTCCATCGGATCTCCGAATGATTTTATCACCTAATTCAAATAATGATCATTTATGATAAAAAAAAATTAATTTATTATGATATTATTTGGCTATTATGAAGGTTAACAATAATAAGAGCCACAAACAGATAATTTTATACAAAATCATTACTATAATACTACCTACATTTTAGTCTTATACAGTTATATACGATTGTGTCGGTAGTAAAAACATAAAGTTGACATTATAATAATATTATATTATTTAGTTCATCTAAAAACATCTCATATTACGTATATTATTTTCAAAAAATATGGTTGATTTATTTTCTGTAAAACTAGCAAGGAAAAAGGTATAATAATAAATAATGATTGTTTGATTTTTGTTTAGTGATTGACATTAACTTAATATTTTACAAAAATTATATGTTTCTATTTAAACTATTTATTTAATACTTACATAATACTCGTATGTTAACTATAACGAAATTCAAATTATTGTAAATTATATTATACAGATTGCGATCGTGTTCGGAGTGTTTCTATGCCTACCTAAACTTATGGTTATAATTTTATACAATTCCAATGTTTTTAGGGTAATAACAATGTTGAATCATGAGAGTGAATAATTCGTAGACCAGTGTATTATTATAACCGTCGTTGGTTAGACATGACTTATTACGACCATTGTAATTTATTATAACATATTATAGGTAGGTATATACACACGTTTACGCATAACGTGTAAGGTAAATACAAAAACACGATAAAATTTGGAACGGTTATAATAATATTATTATGGTATTATAGGTAGGTACCATAGGAAGCGTCAGTTGGGAAAATAATATGTACCTAGGTATATTTTCTGGTTTATCAAATAAAAAGTGCATAATATAATAATATTATACAGTATAATAACAAATAATTGCGTATGCAGATCGCATACCCGTTCGGACGTCATATATGGTATCCGGGGGTAGTGAGGGAGGGGCATCGGGGGGTCAAGATTGTTCGCGGTAATAACACGGTTGCTCGGGTTTCGCTGTCCTAATAATTCATGGTCTCGGTAGTGTGCGCCTATTATCATAAACCCGCGACGTACGTGTGTACTAATAATAGTATATATATTTATGTTGTATGTGTGATTGTGTGTGTGCAGTTAGAACAAACAAAAACGATTTCTTCGGACTGATAGTGATGTTATAATTTTTACCCTAAATATGATTACAGGGTATCACCGGTATTCTTATGCTTGAGCGGATGTTATACAGGATGATCAGAATATTGAAACGATGCACGTGGGGCATAAACAAATTAATTAATTTCACACGTTAGCGTTGACACTTAAACTTTGGCTTTCAAATTAAAAATAATAACTGAACTTACATATCATATCCTCGATTTACTTTAAATTAAGGAATACTTAAGAGTTTAATGAAAAATCGTTTTTAATTTTATTATTAGAATCATTCTCACACGTTAAATAAGTTAATAATATAAAAATACCCCAGCTATTTCATTAATGTCCAGAATATTTCGTTAAGTACCATCGTTTTTTTTTATAACGATGGTACTCTATTTTTACATTTTATACTTTTAATATTATGAATACCCTGTATATAAACAAGCGCTCAATGTACTAGATAATTCGTATACCTGTACTTTTGTATGTATTATTACAACAGTAGCAGATATAGTATATAAACAAACACAATGAACGCAAATAATATATATTATTATAAAGACGATATTATCGTTTAACGGAATACGATTTGTAAACATAAAAAGTTACACACACTACACACACGATTCTAAAAATTATTCAAAATTGTCCGGACTTGCAGGTCGTTTATTGCCCTGACAAATTGACACCGTGTTCGCTTACCGTCATCGTGTCTTGCAGAAAACTCCCGAGAAATTCACTCGTTGCTTTCCGTATATATTATTATCACAACAATATTATGTTTTTTTGCGTTATTATATGCTGTGTGTGTGTGTGTGTGTGTATGTATGTGTATGAATATGCATTAAACCCTTTTATTAGGCAGTTCTATAAAAACTAATGTCAATTCAATGCCCATTTTTTTTTTTTTTTTTTTACATACTAACAAAATGTATCAATTTTATATTTTAGAAACATGATAGTATCTTTAACAAAATCTATTTTTGTATGTATATAATCGATTATATATACTGTTAGATTAGATTAGGTTTGCATAAAAGACATTAAAATTAATCAATATTATTATTAGTAAAATGATGACCGTATAAAAAAATTAGTTTGATATAGTGACAACTTGCGTATAAAATTGTTTGGAAAATTTAAATTTAATTAAAACTTCTCCAATATATATTTATATATGGTTTCGGAATTTGATAGGTGATTACTGATTAGACATTAAGACAAAGCTCTTTGCGTTATTGAGATCTAATAATATAAAAGTGCGTCAAATCAAGCTAGATGTTTCGTTACCTATTAATTAATTAGACTTATTTTTCTTTTTAAAATAAAATTTACATATAATAATATTAAGCATTGTAAAGAAAAAAAATTGTTATGATTTTTGCACGCTTCTTTATATATTTATTCATTATTTTATTTTTAATATATTTAAATAAATAACATTATTTACGAGTATGTATAAATTGAAAAACAGTAAAATAATGGAGGAATTATCGGATAAGGAACAAATATCCCTTATGGATTTAAACAAAATAGAACCCATCTCTCTTTGTACGTTTTTTCACTCGAAAACTAAGCTTGGATTATGGGCTTTACTTTATGTTTTTTTTTTTTTTATTACGAATTATGATACGACCCAATAATATATTATAATAGTGGGAAAATATTAAAATTATATATGACGGAATTTTTAACTTACTCGTGTTACATAGTTTGGTAGAATAAATATTAATTATCGTATACAAATCATATAAATTACAATAGTAACAATTTAGATATACGTATTATAATACAAATTTAATTAGGTACTAGTTTTTCTAACCACACGTTTTTAATCTGTTTGCTGTATTATAATATTTATAAATGATATTTATTAATTTATTTATTCCTGCACGAGAGAAAAATAGAAATAAATAAATGTATGAATAAGAGGTAGTTTTACAATGTTGATATTATATTGGACAATAGTAAGTTATTTGAAAAAAAATGACCTAAAAATAATAAAAGTTCTAATCTAGTTTAATATTATAAACTATTGATGTAAACAATTTAAAACAATATATTTAAGAAGGTATATTTAGGTTTATACGTAATTGTATTTTTTATGTTCGTTAGTTAACTTATAGAAAAAATCAATGAAACTAAATTATTTTCCAAACAATTTTAGATAATTAGTAATTTTTAAAAACTTAATGACTCATCAATGTGCATCAGTATATATTTACTTTTATAGACCATATTCAATAATAAAATTATAGGGAATTTCATACTTTAATACTTTGACGACGTGTCTACATACAGAAACAAATTTTGATACCAATAATAATTTCTTTCCTTGTCCCGTATTAAAAACACTACTTATATTAAACATTTTTAAATTTTAAAACGTTATTGGATACGTCTTAATCATGTTAACTGAATTAAATTTACCAGTTCAAAACAATACTCTAAATGTCTATTTTTATTAAAGTAAATAAATTATAATATCTAAATTTAATCACAATAATACGATATTTTTAATTTATATTTGGGAATTTATATTGTTTTTAATTTAATTGAAACTTAATAAAACAAATTTGCTTTCATAAAAAGGATACAATTTCAGCGTTTAATATTATAAAGGTTTTTTATTACATAACATTTTGAATAAAACAAATAATCGTTACAATTATTGGTTAAATAAAATAATTAAATACATTTTTCGATATACAATTATTCAAAAGTTTACATAAATACTACAGATACGAGAAGAAAAATATTTTAATAAATAAATGAATAAAGAATAAACTCTAAAGATGAGAACTTTTAGAAATTTTCCTATAAATGTAAAAAAACAGGTGCTGACAAATATTTTATAGATAGATATTATTGCAGACGTGATAAATATTTTATAAATACATTATAAATTATTTTTGAAAAATTACCTTGATGTTCATTATAATATATAATACTTATAACATTGTCATTATACTATAATATATCAATACTTTCCAATTAAAAATAAAACAAAATTATCCTCCTCGACTAGGCAAAAAATAAAAGAACCAAATATAAATTCACCATCACTGTAATATCTCTGAAAAAATTAACATAATATTTGAATACGGTTTTTTTAAAATTATTAATTAAATAATGAACTATATAATATAACCACAATTATTTTTTTGTTTTTGAAGAAATCATATTTCTGCATTATTTTATGTAATTATTTAATGTATTACATCGTGGAATGTAAAATGCATAGTATCAATATTCCATAATATAATTTATTATAGGTAAATACATAAATAGTTGTAGTTACAAGATTGATAATAATTTTTAGAGAAATATTCACAACTGATTATAGTAATAATATATTAAAAAAAAAAACTTACAGTGCTAAGTAAAGGCATTTATAAGGCCCATTACCGAAATAATAATTAAAAATAAACCTCATTCAAAAAATTTAATACTTCGTGGAAATATTGCAATTAGTAAATAGGTCTGGGACACCATAATAGAATAATACTTATAACAATAAATAATAAATAAAATATATCAAATTTTCAATTTTGGATAAAATAGAAATTTATTCAAAACAAAGTATTTTGTAGTAAATGTTATAAAAATATTGTGTTTATTAATACACTTTTTTTAAATTATGCAATTTTATCATTAAATGTTGGTATTTATTTCAATTGACTTAAAAACCAAGAAATTATTATAAATCTTAAATTTCTGTCACTTTTTGACACTAGTATAACTTATTTTTAATTAAAAAAATAATTTAAAATTGTATGAATGGCAAGACTTATTTAAAAATTACCATTGATTTAATCTGTAAACAGATGAATATAAAAGTAAAAAAAATCACAACTTCCTCGTTGTTTGAAAATAACTTTTTGATTTTTATCTTTAAATGAAAACTCCAGTGCTACAACAAGTTAAACCACAAATTCTATTGTTTCTTTTTTTACATACCTACTCTTTATAATTACATTTTTCAAACCATTGACATTAATTTTGATTTACATGCGTAATGCACATACATATATGATATATATGTATATATATATACATACTTATTAATACTATTCAACTATAATATACAATAGTATTTATATTATAATAATACTATAATGGTATAAATAATATTAAATACATTATGAATACGGTATTATATAATTATTTGGTTTTTGAAATACTTATAGGAATTAATTGGTTCATATTATGAACTTATAAACCATTCAATTGTTATCAACGGTTATGCTATAATTTTTATATAATATACAATTTGTTTTTTATTGTACTTATATGAACCGTATAAATAACATTTGAGCCGAGAGGCATATGGCAAATAAGCAATTAAAATGTATGATCAATGATCGCCGATCATATTCGCTAAACAATGCGTATTATGACATAAATCTAAGATAATGTATGAAATTTAGACTAATTTCCAAAGTATTACTTTCTATTATATGAATATGAAGTTGTTAAAAACTTTTTTCTTTTAAAGAAAACTGTTACAAATAAAGTTTTTATAAAACATTTGTTTGAATGACTTTTTTTATCGGTTCCATGCAGGTTAACCGCAAATATACAATCAAATTATTTCAATCTTATTAATATTGTAAATTAAATTAACTATATCTACTCAATAAACAATTTTATTATTGTTAATTTTTCCTTATATCAAAATTCAGAAAATATTATATAAGTATATAATAGGTATATTATCATATATATCATATATCTCGGTATTAAATTATCATTAAAAGGTAAAATAACATTTTCGAATTGAAAAATAACCGGTAGTCGATTTCAAATGTTCTTCCTTCGATTGTTTAGTCTTCGGAGAGTTTAGTAGTGAAATTGTATTGTATTATATTATAATTAATATTTAAGTGCAATGATATTGCATTTAAAAAAAAAAAAAAACGATTCTGAGTGAAGCTCATTCAGATACACAGTATAGAGATTATATTTCTTTATTTATCAAATATAATGTGCAATAAAAAAATTAGTTATCATAAAATAATTTAATTTATTAATTTATTTAACCCAATTATAAAAACATATTAATCGTGTACAATAATAAACATAATAAGTATAGGTAACTTACAAAATGAATAATTATAAACGATAAATAATAAATAGTGTATAAACATTTTTTAACATTATTATTGAAAGATTCAATAAAACCAAAATTAAATAAATTCATTTGTACATTATTAGTTGTGAACATAAACCTATTCAGACAGTGACTACCCGACCAGATCGTCGAGTCGGCACCCGTTGACTAGGCCATCGACTACATGCTTTTGTACTGTAAAATTGTGAGACTTAAAATTATAGTCAGCTAAAAATATTTTTAAAAATATTTTTTTTATTATTTGTTTTTAATAGCTAATATTCACCATAGTGATAAAACTTTGATTAAGATATTTAAATCATTTTGTAAAAAGGATTTATACTTAAGGTTTTTAATTATACGGAACAATTTAAAATCAGAAAAATAATAACACCTTTTTGAGTATACAAAATTTAAATATTTATAAATAATAATAAAATAGGACAAATGTGAACCTTTTGGAAATTTAGGTATCGATAGGAATATTTGTATACTTAAAATTGTATATCCTGTCTAATATATATATATGAGTCTATGACAGAAATGGGTCACGAATGCTAATATCAGGTAATTTTAAAATAAGCATGGATTGATTTACTTTATCAAATGTTTTTGAGAAATCTGTAAAAATGACATCGATTTGAAAACTCAACGAGAAGGCATTTAAAATTAATTTTTGAAAAACCAGTTTATCAATGGCTGTATAATGTATTTATATGTTTTATCTTTGTTGTATAATGGTTTATTTTTAATAAAACCATATTAATTTTTTGGATATAATAATTGACTCAAACATTTTAGGTATTATTGAAACTAATGAAATAGCCCAATAATAGATATACATATCATTATCTATAAAAATTGGTCAAATAGAACCTATTTTCCAAGCCAATGGAAAACAACCAGTAGATAATTATAAATTAAATACAAATAGTAAAAAAAATATTTAGACAAATTTATAATTTATAAAGATTTATTAGGAATCATATCAGTTATTGGGATGATTTTAAAAATCACAGTATCCAACTCATTTAGAATTTCAAACAAATGAAAATATATTTAAATTAGTGGTTTATTATAGGATCAATTCTTGAAAGATTTGGTTGTGATGAACTAATGCAATTAAAATTCGTCAACAATGCCGATTCCACGAATTTTGTCGTTTTTCAGCCATTTTTCGATAGTTTTCCTTATTCCAAAGAATTTCATTTGAGATACAATTCTTTATCGAAAACGTTCCTTACTTATAGTAATTGGACCAATATTTCTACCTGAAAATGTGTTTTTATACATAAAAATAAATCACACATTATTGTATAAACAATACATCATATATTGTAATAATATATATTTTATAATTGTATAATAGCTATATTACTTACAATCAAAAAATTGATTGTTTTAATGTTATAAATATCAAAGGTAAGGGGATGTACAAAGTAAATATGCAGTGTTATTTTTTCCCCTTTTTTAGTCTTTAACTCTTAATCCGGCACTGGATCATTTACGTAATTATTAAAACAACTTGTAAAAATACTGCGATTAATTTATTCTATTATTAGATTAGAAAATAAAACATTGACATTATCATAAATATCTTTTAAGAACGGAATAGAATAATAATCTTTTAGGTATATTAAAATATAATATTATATTATAATTGATGTTGGATCTTATTATTAAACCTATTTAATTTTGCAAACTTATTGGTATAGTAGGTAAATATATATTATATATATATATATAAAGCTCAATTTTTGCAGTAGTAAAATTTAATTAATTTTCATAATATAAAATAAATATATTATTTGTTCTGCATATAATATTTTAACTAATAAAAAATATTTCTTAAAATAAAGTTTAATTGAAACAATATTCTTATAAAATTGATTAAATAATGATCCTTTATTATAATCTAAATACTATGAATCTTCATATTTATAATTGATATATTAAAGATAATATACCTATATTATATAGTACCTTTACTAATTACAATTATAATAATGATTCTATTAAAATTAATTCAGATAAATTTAGATATGGAAAAATATGGTTGTTAATAATACATTTTATAATATTTATATACAGCATGACGAGTGCAGCATAATTTTCATGCAGGTATAGATTATTTTGATAAAAGTTTTCGTTTCAAACCGGAAGTGCTGTCGATATAATACAAGGTCGTCTTATATGATGATCACTATGAGTCCTCTGCATTCCTCTCAATATCGCACAGTTCTTCGTCCGTTCACGCGGTCATTTCCGGTCTCTCCTCCAAAAAATATCCATCTTATTCCCAGTGAAAGTTGATGTTAAATGCCATCATGCTTTACAACATAATATAAGTATTATTTTTTCACACAAAACAGACTACGATCGTGAGACGATCATGGCCAGTGAGTGTGTGTCCAAATCGCGTGGGTTTGATTGATCGGTCGATCATCTCGTATGATCTCCCTCGACGAAGACGATGGTCACTGATTGTCCTCCCAGTTACCTCCACGAGTGACCCATCTATACTATTCATTCTCTTTAAATGGACCGACATGCAGAACAGATAATAATCATGTAACTCCTCTCTCTCTCTCTCTCTCTCTCTCTGTTTGTTAGCTCCCTTCCCTTCATCTCTTTACCTGTAACAAATGGATTTGACATGCAAATTCTATGTATCTATATTTTTACCGACACTGTTTGTGGTAAATCATTATGAATCGATAATAAAGTGTCTGCCGACATACTTTTGCGTGTCGTAAATATATTATCTAATATTATTCGTATATTACCCTAATTAGAGGTATTAAAAATAAACCGTTGTCTAATTAAAAAAAATTAATACAAATATTTGATTGTTTACAAAAATTATTTTATCATCAATATTGGAACAGATCAAAAAGAAAAAAATGTTCCACAACCAATTATAGTAATTTATGAGACGTTAAAATAAAACATATCGTTCAAAATTTCTTGTCTAGGTTCTCTTGTGACATTTAAAAATATGATTGACACGATCGAATAAATCATTGAGTACAGTAAGTTGGGATGAATATGGCATTTAATTTCACATACTTTAGTACCTTGAGTGCTATTAAATTAACAATTTATATTACGGATAACTGACCCTGCGATAATTAATATAAAATCTATGCAAACTATAAAATTTGTAATCCAAAATGCATATATACTTACTTAAATTTTAGGTTTCTTAACATGAGTTGTTCTTTGTACTCACTAATCCGTCTGTCCGTAATAACGATAAGGAATGTTGTTAATTTGGTTATTAGGAAGATAACTATAATTCGTTTTATTGTTAGGTATATTGATAATTTATTGTCATGTTTATTGAACCATAATATAATATAATATAACAAACCTATTACGAAACCGAGAATTTAGCACCCCCCCAGAAAACTCTTACTTTTTTTTTGTTATAGTAATATGTGACGATATACTATGTGACTTATACCTAATAACACATAATTTTTATTACCAGCGTTAAAGTTCCCTTATATTATATAAAAGTGGAATGAGCATTGAGAATGTATGGTATTAGGTATATTTAACATATTGTTATGATTAAAATTAAATTAGTATTATGAAAAAATTGAGACACCAAGATAACCATAAAATTGTTAATATTTATTAATATATTATTATTTAACATATAATAGGTACATAACATTTTTTTCACGTCATTATGTAATAATGTGTTTTTTAGATATCGACATTAAATTTTAGTGTTTATATAATTTTTATAACATAAGTAATATGGTCCTTGACTTTATTACATTTCAACGAATATTTATAATTATAATTATTTGTTTACGTAGGCTTTAGAGTTATATGTAATACATACTCAGGCTATAGGTTATTTGGGATACAATAAGTTTTGTAATCTTACAAATTCATTTCGACCGCAATTATTATAAATCAATATCGATGTCGAATCTTTGTGAGTATAACAAGAATAATAATACTTATAATACGTAATCGTTATTTGTTTTTCGGTTATTGTCTATATACGAGTTTAATAATAATTGCACATTATTCTTAAAAAAAAACATATACATACACGCACACTCATGAACCACAATAACGCTTTCCATCGTTGACACGGCAGCGGAGGTTATATATTATATGCGTTGGGGCCGCGTGGGCGTTGGAGTACGACGACAACGATGACGACGGGGTTAAACAATGAAACACACGCGGAGAGAAACAAAAAAATAAAGAGGAGAGAGATATCTCGATGATAAAACGGTTTTTTTCGGATATACGAACATTATAAGAAGAGGAGATGGAAATAATAAAAAAAATAAAAAATCTCGGTGGCAGGAAAAATCATATTATAAGACATAATAATAATAATAATAATAATAATAATAATAATATATATTATTATACTTGCTTATGTGTTGTATATTATTGTCTGGTCTCGCACACGGCGGACGTTTATTATTGAGTGGAAGGAGGAGAACGGCCACGAGAGAAGAACGGCGATCGGGCGGGATCCAATGTTGAGTGTATGCAACAGTTTTGCGTTCGCCACCGCGGGTGTATCAGGTTGCACGTGCTAATGAGACGCGGAAAAACGTGACACTCGTCGCACGTTGTTATCATGGGGGACGAGAAAAAATTGTTTTAAAAATATTCAAATAAACCGCCTTCGTTACAAATTGTATTTAACACACGTCCGTAAATTGTAAAGAAACAAAATCAATTTTTTTAAAGCTAAACGCGAACGTCGTAAACTCTCGCCTCCGTTTTTCGAATCGAATAAATCGTAACATTTAGACTGTCTATACTTTCAAAAATTATATTACGTGTACGGTCTGGATAAAAACGAATAAATTATTGCAACGTCGTAGCTGGAGTTCATACATTATACCAATATCAATTCTCAAAATTATTCAAAGGTCAGTGTGTTATATTATTAAACCAACCAACGTAAATCACGTTATTATATAATACATTTTCTCTCGCAAAGTTATTTTACCAAATAAAGTAGGTTATCTTCTTGTTATATTAATATAATAGTTTGAATTTTATTTTTTCATAATGTGATTTTCAGTTTTCTTAGATATTTAATAATTATTCTAAGTTTTTATTTTTGTAAAAAAAAAAAAAAAAAACACTTGTGATGATATTGTAATAATATTAAGACACATAAACCCGTAAAAAAAGTGGTATTTTATGTAGATTTGGGTGTCTAAACATTATTATTTTAAGTTTAAATAGTAATTGATTTATATATTTTTTTTTAATTTCAGTAACATTTGTTTTTAGTCCTTACAAAATTCGAGACTAAAATAAATAAAAAAATGATATTAATACTAATTTATTTGTTAAAACTAAATTTAACACAAGTAATCTTTTACAATATTAAATTATAAATTCATATAATAATATAATAATATGACCAATGTTACATTCAATGTAATATTTAATATATTATGTAGTTTTTATAAAATTTATCAAATTAAAATCATAAATCGATTGAAGATTATTGTAATTTAATTTATTATATAAAAATTAACTTAAATTTTAAATATCGATAAATCAATTATTCATAATATACTTATGTCAAAATAATTTTACAATTATGAATTATTACTTTTAATTGAAATGCCTATATTTTTAAATGTTCTTGTTTATAAAATAATTAAATATGAATAGTTAAAAAGGTACGAATAATATACCCTTTTCATATAATATTGATGTATAAGAAGTATTTGAAGAATTAAAACGGTTTATTTTAAAAGAATTAATAAGTTTATTATGTAATTATTAAATTGTATGAACAATTCGTATGTGTCATTTTAAAAAAACGTTGTATTTTTAACATAAATGTTATAATATATTTATATACCATTGGTTTATTTAACTTTTTAGGTCAAAATAATAATTGCACATATAAATTAATTACACTATTTTGTAATATTTACAAAAATTAGTAATATCTTCCCCAAAATTCTGAAATCCTTTTTTAAAATGTTTTAAACATTTTTGTCAAACAATGGATCATAAAAAGCGACCATTATTCATTTAATTTTTGTTTTTTAAAATTAATTCATTATATTATTACTTATTAGAACTGACTATACTGTCCGAAATAAAATATTTAATTATAAATACTGTGGATTAATTATTGTTTGGCAATAGCATTATTTTCTTTAGATTTTAAATAATTTTTATGATTTTTTTTATCAAAATTAAATATTTTATAAAACCTTAAACTCAATTAGTATGTGATGAAAAATTAAGTTTTAATACACATATCCTTTGTTGTAATTTATGTAAAAAAAAAAAAATAAATAATAATATTATTATCATTGTCTGATCGTTAAATTTAGAGAAAATTGATTATTTTAGGTCCATAATTGTCAATGAATCATTAATGAAAGTATAATTTTATGAACAATCTTAACTTATGGGCTTACAGTAAAAATTATAATTTAAAAATTAAATTAATTAAAAGCTACAATTCTAATACTACATGTAAAGTGCGTTTCCTGGGAAGGGAGTCAGGGGACTTCGAAGTCAAGTCCGGTTTAAGACAAGGGGATGCGTTATTTCCCATTATTTTCAATATAGCGTTAGAGAGAGTAGTGAGAGATATACAGGAAACCCGAGTAATGGTTTCAAATGGTAGGAGCACATTGCTGGCATATGCTGACGACTTTGTAATTCTTGGAGATCTCAAAAAGAAGTAGAAAAAAGTATAAATAAATAAATTAAGTCTAGTAAAAGAATGGGCCTCAATATAAACCAGAGCAAGACAAAGTTTATGATCATGAGTAGGTGTCCAAGAATTTTACAGAATCTCACGGTAGATAAATATACATTTGTGCAAGTAGAAGACTTTAAGTACTTAGAGGTGAATTTGAACAGTAAAAATGATATGCATAACGAAATGAGATTGAGGTTGAATGCGGCAAAGCGAGGGTATTTTGCAATGAGCAAAATATTTAGTTCTAAGCTTCTCTCCAAATAAACTAAGAGGAAGCTATATATTTCTTACTTACGGCCCGTAGTAATGTATGGTTGCGAAACATGGTTAACAACTAAAGGATACGAAACAAAGCTACTAACATTTGAAAGAAAAGTTCTTAGAAAAATATATGGTTCCGTATATAATACGGAAACAGGACAGTATGAAAGGAGAACTAACGCCGGTATTGAAAGGTTCTTTAACGGACCAAATATCCAAAAATATATTGTTTCAAAAAGACTGGAATGGGCCGGACACATATGGCGAGATAAAGACAGTATAATGAGACTAGTTTTGGTTCCTAAACTAAATAAAACACGTCCCAGAGGAAGACCACGTCAGCGTTGGCTAGATCGAATAAAGAAGGATTTAATTCAAGTAGATAAAACGGCAAGAATTGAGGATGTAGACAATAGAGACCGATAAAGGGAGTTGGTAGAAGCAGCGAAAGGGCCTTAATAGCTTGTAGAAGCTTAAAACAAACAAACAAAATTTTAAAAATTCTATTCTAATTTAATTTAATTTAATATTTTATATACATTTTTATCAAATTTAAAATGCCCGTTTTAAACTATTATATTATGTCCATTAATAAAAAAAATGTAGACATGGTTTTAAATACATTATTTGGCAAAATATAGAGCTATGAACATTTTGACAAAAAAAATTAATATTACATACAATTTTGGGTTTATCAATTTGAAAATTTTACAGAAGCCTAATAATATACTATTTAATCATTTTACAAAATATTTTGAAAATCGTGACTGGCAATTTTTTTTACAGGCTTTTTATTTTTATTTTTTCTGATTAATGAAAACCTTTTTTCGGGTAGAAATAATGGTCTGATTACTACAAATAAGGTACCCTTTCCGTACCGAATTTCTTCTAGTTGGTACTTTATTTAGCTCATTTTTTGAATTTCTCAAAAGTTTTTCTTTGAGAAGCGGAAAATTGGTAAAATTATAGTTTTCGTTATTTAATTGATTTTTGATTTTTTGATTATTAATTGAGTTTTGATCGTAGGAACTTGAAATTTTTTTTGAGTACTTATATAGGTAATATTTACATTTACTAAAATGTTGAAAAGGATTGGTTTGTTTTTTGGACAAATATAACGCTTTGAATATTTTACAAAAATATTTAATATTACCTGCAATTTTTCATTTAACGGTATGAATTTTTTTATAGAAGCCTACTTTACTATTTAATCTATTTACAAAGTATTTTGAAAATCGTGACTGACAATTTTTATCATGAAATGATAACTCCTTGAATATTGTTCGTAGGGATTTGAAATTTATTTTGCATATTTACATAATATGTAATTTACATTCGTAGTCAATTTAGGAATGGATTATTAGTATAATATATTGCAATATATTGAGATTCGCTCTGAATCGTATTTTCTAATGAAATATAATTGCATTCAAATCTTAATAATTATAATAAACCACTAATTTCTCCAAAGACCTAAGGGATGAAGGAGGAACGTCCACAATCGATCTTTCCCACTCTTTTTTATTCTAAGTCAACGCAGTGAAAAATGCCATTATTTTACTTAGCAGAACGTATTTTTGTTAATACTTCTGCGTAATTATGTACAAAATTTACGTTGTTTATCATCTATACGATTTTGTTATTTTTATTATTATACTTAATTAACCCATTATAAAAATTAAAGAAGAAAAAACTATCACAATTATCACAACTTTTTTTTAAAATTTATACACGAATTTTCTTTTTAGAGAATTTTCTTTTATTTGAAGTTATATAATGAGTCGATTTACTGTAATATTAAAAATTACAAAACTTGATGCTTTTCGCGTGCACACACAACTATAGTTGTTTCTATATTGTATAATTCGTTGTTGCATGTTCACACGTCGTATAGCAGTATAGCCTACATAAAGCCGCATTTGACGAGCGATTTTCACGTGCGATACTGTAGTAGAAATTTGTCGCAGTGACGCGCGTAGATAACAAAAAAAAAATATTGTACACGCGAGACGCATGATAATAATAATATTATATAGACGCTGAAAAGCGTGTTATGTGTTTTCCTCCTTCCATTTGGTGCATATTATGATTATAACGATATTAAAATTATAATATAAAATATACATTTGGCCAAACAATAATATAATTTTGTTTTAATTTTAGTTAATAAGTAACGCCCACGATTGTGCATAGAGAATTAGAGAACAGTAATAACAAAATATTCTTAAGATTTAAATAAATACGAAAAAAAATCCAGTGATATAATAATAACATGTTTTTTAACATTATTAAAATTAAACAATGAACTAAGTACATTGTCCAATGCGTCCGAAATAGTAGATACACCATAAAAACATACAAATAACAGGAACAAGTTTATATTGTTTCTGTCTTGGAGTAACATTATTTTTTGTAATACGCATACCGCGGTATAACGTAGTTCCCGAATTGTTGACCGCCTGAGCATTTTAGCGACTCGATGAGCATTAGCAAGTGTTAACCCAAATACAGAATGACAAATACAATTAATTGTCAAACTATAATATATTAAGACTAAAAATCCTTATCAAAAAATATAGTATAATCATACATACACATAAAATATGCTTACAGAGAAAATAAATCGATGAAATTATTACGACTAGGATGAGACGCTAAGTCACGCGTTATTAAATTCACGCACGTTAAACTTTATTTGAATTGACAAATTACGCAGGTTGAAGTTTTCCTGCAAAAAAGTAAATCGAATGTTCTTATAGAGTTCACTGATTTTTGATTATAATTATAATTGAACAAATATTACACTTTAATTTCTTAAATGAGTTCTTATGCCAAAATTAAACAATGCATAATATATAACCTATATTTTTATAATTTAATATATCATATATTTTAAACGAAGTATCTGAAAAATTAGTAGTAAGTTTAGCTATTAGTTTTAAGGAAAAATATATATATATATATTGTATATTATATTTATATGAAATATTTATAAATTTTTCGTGATATGAATTAAGACGGTATTTAAAAGGATTTTATTTTATTTGAATATTATAATTAACTTAGTTTTTAATATACCTACTCAGATTGAATGAAACTTATTTATTTTTGGCTAAATTTAATTGAGTCAAACATGTAAGTTATATTAATTATTTTATTATAATAAATAATAATTATGCTAATATATATATATATATATATATATATATATGACTTTATGGTTAATAAATTATATTAAACAAAAAAACCCCGCATATCAAGATTTACGATAGTATTTGGTATTTTAGTTTACTTTGTGTATCTTGTGTGTCGAAGAAACAACTTATAAAGTATAGTAAAAAAGACATTATCGTTAAAGTTAAAAAAAAGAAACATATATGTTTTCATAAAAAATAATAATAACAATAATGTATTGTTACATGGTATACACTATATTATACATACGTTAATATGGCTAGTTCATTTATTTGTACCGGAAATGCGTATGTGTCTTGATAGTTATTTAATTGGAGGGTAGCAATGTTTTTTTTAGTATTGCGTTAAAAATATATCACGAAATAACATTTGATTTATATCACGTCATTATGTTGACATTAAACAATTTTGAAATTTTGAAACTAAACCTAGTGAATTTCGTCACGATTTTTAAAGTTTTTACTATAATTATTCCGATCAAACTAGTAGATATTATTAAAGTATCAAATTCCAAAAGGTCTATAATAATTGATTTAAAGATTAAACATGAATTCAAGTCATTTGCAGTTGTATAAATAATATATTAATATATGTATATTTTTACATACAAATAAATTAAAAATAAGTCTTACGTTAAAATTGATTTAATAAAACCATTATTATACAATTATTGATATTAATAATAACAATATGTAAATAAGGAATATTTCGTTTAAAAAATTATATTAAATGTTACGTATATTTATTTTACTTTTTATTTTATAACTACCTATAATAACTATCACTTTAAGTTATTATATTCCTAAAGTAATTATTACAATCTTAATTTATATTTTATACCTAAATAATAACATATACTTTTAAAATTTCATTTGTAAATAATGGAAATAGGTACGTTAAATTAAGTTTTTTATAAGCAATAAAATTAATAGAATAATAGGCATGGCACTATCTTTATATAGAAATTAGTACATCAACAATTTAGAATTTAATTACGTGTGAAACGAATATTGATTTTGTAATTTATTATTTTTCCTAAATATATTGAAAAATAAATTTAATAAAGAACGTAAAGTATTTTTAATAGTAAATCTGAAGATTTTGAGATTTTTTTTTAGAAGTTATGTACCTAACTCTTTTTGTTAAAACAAAATAAAATGTTTTAAGTGCACAATATAAATATTTATTTACCTATCGTCCTATTGCTACCTTAAATTTAAAAAAAAACATGTACTAGAAAAATAAATTAATGAAATAAATATGTTTTGTCTTAAATGTTAATTCTTCAATCTACGGTACAATATTCCACTAAGAGCAAAATAACAAATATCTAATTGTAGAAATATTAACCTTTTTTTAAAATTAAAATCATTAACGTACATTATTTATATTATATACTTTATAGATAATATTAAAAATAAATGTTAAATATATTTTATGTTTATTTTAAATTACTAATGCAATTTTTAACGTAGGGACTTGAAAATGCTATTTAAGTATTGACAATAAGTATTTTATATATGACAAAATTGGTACAGTTGTATACCTGAATATATAATTTTGAAATGTTTCCAAAAATGTATTTATTTTTTTTTTGTTAATAATGTTCAATTGGTTAATACGATTTTAAAATTGAATAGAAGCATAATCATATATTAATTACAAAATTTCAAAAAATGATAGTCCCAATTTTTTTTCAATTTTATTAAAATTAAAATAATATCATATTTTTATATCTGTAGACACTTTGTCGGGCAGTATAATTATCGAATTATTACAAATAGGATATGCTTTCAATAGATGATAAATGATAAATGATATATAATTAGTACTTTATTTAGCTCATTTTTTAAAATTTCTTAATATTTTTTCAATGAATCAGGTACAGTAACGGCGAAATTCACAGAATCTACATTTTGGACGAACTTGAATTTCGTTACATTATGATAACTAATTTTTCTGTTGCACTATTATACATTATATTTAATTAATTATAACTTATATAATAAATGATACATAAAATGTATATTGATGTATAACCATAGACAAATTATACGAGTATTAGTTTTCAATGCTGAATATATTATATACATATATATATGTGTGTGTGTATATATATATATATATTGTTTTCGTTATTTTTATAATATTTAATTTAGTATTTAATACTTGTTATGCTTTTTGAACTCTCCCTCTTTTGTAAAAATCTTGGGTACGCCCATGATTAAATTTCTACCTAGGTACGTGGCTATTATATTACCCTTTATAGGTTGACCAGACTACAGTCAAAAAACGCAAATACTTGTTCAATAACGTGTCCTATTGAGTGAACGAAAATATTATGAATTAATTTTACTATTCTTATTAGGTACTAAATGTTTTTATTTTGATCGGTAAATACATCTGATCATTGTATAAAATGTTATTATTTATCAACACTCTTTGGTCATAGATTAATCAGTTGTTTATTATAATAGCATATTATAATATAGGTAGTACATATGTTAATAATATTAAAATAAAATCTAACTAGAAATTATTTTTGGAACTCACAATGTAGGATCAGACAATTTATTTAATTTAATTTATCATATTTATCAATATTTCTGTTTACTGCAAACAGAAGAAGAAAAAACTTTTAAATTAATTTTTAAATAAAAATTTAAGAAACATATTTGTTTGGACAAAAAAACAATATTATTTGTGCGTAAACGAAAATATAATTTTAAAATATTAGTATCTATTGAATATGTTGAAATATTCTTTATTTTTTTTTTTTTTATGAGATACACGGTGGTAGTTAAATATTTAAAATAGTGATGGGTATGATGCTTAGATTAATATTTAATAAACATAAAACGTGTAAAATTATAAAAATACAATATTTATTATTGCTATGTGGTAATGTTTAAGTTGAGTAAGCTCATAAGCGACCCAAACACATTTTTTTATAGATTATATGCGCCCGAAATATTTTTAATAAAAATACATCCAATGTTGTTGATTGTATGGTGAAACCACGGTTATCTACTCGGAGATGGTTTACCTTTTACTACGATCGTTATATTCAATGTATACCTAGAACCTATTCTAATTTAAACTATTTTTACTTAATTTTTCCGATTCATTCTTATCGATCTACTTTTACCTAAATATTGAATTTAACGACAATAATTTTTTTTTTTTTGTACATGCGTTTTATTAGTTGTTAAATTTAAAATTTAACTGAAGATTTTTATTTACCATGTTTATCAGAATTTTCTGATTATACGAATATATACTTAACATAATTATACAATTGAAGGTTTTAAATTTCCACCATTATTTTGTCTGAATCGCCATCCGAAGCACCTCATACGATAAATTGTGCTGAATCATTTTATAAGAATTTTAATTCACAATTTTATTCTTCTCATCTGCCAGTTATTAATGTTATTAAAAAATTTAAATTAATTCACGTAGAAACTTATTTAAAAATAATTGAAATTAATAAAAACACAATTGAACGTAGACGTAATGATGAAAAAACAAATAATTTGCATGTACTGTTTGGAATGAATATGATGACAAAATATAATTAGATGCAACACTTAAAAAAATGTCTTACATTTAGTGCCATTAATTTGTATTTATTTATATTACTTATAAAATTGTTATATTATTATTTATATTTAAAATAGTTAACTTATAAATTTACTTTAAAATAGTTTTAATAATTCATGAAATTATAATATAGTTTAATATTTTAAGATCTATCAAATTTACTGACACAAAATGTAAAAAAAAATAAAAACATAAATAATAAAAATAAAAATAATAACTCACTATAAAAGTGTAGAACCAATATACACATTTCTCATAATTCTTAAAAAAAAAATTAACTGCAACGTCGTTTGCTAAATGGGTGTATTTAGACTACAATTCGACAGGTAGCATCTTATCTTTTGGGCGCATATCTCTTGGGGTACAATTAGATTATACTGATGTGCGTAAACGGTCCTGCATTTACGTTATGTTAATAAAAAATAATAATAATAATAATAATATTATAAAACAAAGTAGAAGAATATAATATAATTATATAATAATTAATAATATATAATATTAAAAATTATATTTAAACATTATTGGAGAATTCAACTTATCCAATTGATGTGTTTAAAATCCTATAGACTACTTTATATTTATAAATTAAATTTGCTCAAAAAACATTTTAAATTTGACTAAAAAATAATTATTTGTCCAAATGAAACAATTATTTAACAACCACATATTATTTTTATATTACCTAGTACTTATTAAAGCTATGTTAAAATGTCATTAGACATAGGTATATCTTTATCATAATTTCTTATTTCAGATGACACATTAAATACAGATTAATAACAAAGCATTCATTGGACTTGTTTGTTTCTTTCAGACAGCTGTTATTTCTATTTAGGAGTATTGTTGAAATCTCAATTGATATAAAATATACTTTTACGGATGATCGGGAACTCTACCGGCCTGAATATTGGCGTATACGTCACGAATTTATTATTATTATGGTACAAATAATTTTTAGTACCTAATAATAATTGACGTTAGTTATAGTGCCACAGTGAAGTTATTGGATCACTGGACAGGAAAACAGTCGCGTACGTCAGCGGAAACGATTTTTCCAAACGTTTCCTCGTCGGTCTTTTGTCTATTCATAATAAGTCCACGACCGTAGTTTATAAGTGGCTCAGATAATATCGACGTATGTGTGTGTGTGCGTGTTAAGACCGCCACCAAAGAATATTATACGTGTATTGCCGTGTGTTTCGTAAAAATCGCTTTTGTCATGGTCCGATATAATAATATATATAATGTTATGAATGAATTTCGGTAAATATGGTGTGTGTGTGTGTGTGTACCCCATCGTTGTTAGTAGAGGTTCCGAGGGGGTAGGGGAGACATGAATGAAGGCGGAATCCATAGTCGTGGCGTGCATGCATGGAGCGATTTCACACTCGGTTTGTGTGTGGTAGCCCAGCCGTATCGGTACATCAATGGATCCGACACCGGATGCATCATTGATCTCTGATGGAAGAAAACTGTCTGGAAAACTCGTCGTACATGTATATAATAATAATATGTATATATTATACACAATTCACACACACACACACACACACACACACACACACACACACACACACAC
>CM023357.1:30849-171034 GCA_013282895.1 Eriosoma lanigerum | reverse complement strand
CCCGAAGGCATGAAGCGCGCACACATATACACACTATCCCTTTAATTAATTACTCTCGGGGAGAGCAAAGGCCCGGGGAACTTAAGACGGACGGACGATGTGTACGAAGCGAACCGCGGCCGTCGTTTCTCGGACAGCAGCTAAGAAAACGGACATCAACCCCGCGGTCGTTGATGGGTCGTTGTTTGAGGGGTGGGGAGGAGTAGGTAATCTCAGTGCTATTAGTGTAACAATGGCCGAGTTAATTGTCACTGGCAGCATAACGTTTGAAATGAGTAAATATTATGCGGGGACGAACTGTATAATATGTCATCGAAGACCTTATAGGGGAGTTTGACGAATTTACCGAAATCTCTCTTAGTACGTTTCCCTGGCAAAATGTTATATATATATATATATATATATATTACTGAAAATATCTTCTTTTCTTTTTTATCTCTTCCGCTAGTGTAATATATTCGTGTGAAAGGTGTATACTTTATTACAATAATACATATTAGTAATATAATAATATATAAAGGCATATATTGTTACGCGACCGGCAGCTACTCGGTTTTTACTTACCAGTTAACAGATCCTTTATTTATTAATTATTTTAATAAACATAGTTGCCGAATATTTTTCACTTTTCTATTATAATATCACAAAACAATATTAATGTTTATTAACATTTGTCTACCTCAAAATTTGTAAAATTTAATAATGTAATTTTGAGAAATATACTATGGGTATAAATAAAAAAACAAAAACAAAATGTTTGATTTAGTTAACGTATCGTTGTTTAGAGTAGAATTATTTCGACAAAATTTCGATTTTTATAAAAAAAAAACATCTTATAAACTAATAATACGTACAAATCTAATAAAAATATATTATAGCATTTATAATTTTATATTGTATCGGTATAAATTTCATTTGAATATTACCATTTGATTGTATTAGAAAATAACTATAAAATGTTTTTTCTAGTGCTTCTTATATTTTTGTTTTTTAACATATAAACTTTAATATAGAATACAAAAAAATTAATTAATTGGTTAGGTAGTTACTACTAGCAAATGGCGATAAATTGTAATCGATCCTACGATTTCTGGTAGGTATAATCCAATAATTATCTGTAACTAAATGTTAATATTCGGTGAATTTTTCAAATGTACAGGAAGCATGCTCCGTTTTCCGACTTTCTCCAGAGGTTATAATGTTCAACAAATGATATTTACCATATTCTTTTGCTACCTGTAATAATCACTAGTCCATAGATGATTGTTTCTTTTTTTACTTCTAGTAGTAGACTTTCTTTTTAAAACATCTTAATACGTCCATATCAAATACGAAAACTACTGTTTATTTTTTGTTAACTGTAAAATAAAATACATTGCGTCATATTTGAGAGTTTGATCCTTGCTTGTTCCCTCATATTTATTATCAGAGGAAGTTAAGTATTAAGAAAATATGAATTATTAAGAATTTAATAACATAATATTCAAATGAAACCGTTAATTGTAATATACATTACTATCATCCACTATCGTAAAACCTCTCTACAATTGAAGCTATTAAATCAATACTCCAATAATGGACACCTCATTATCTTATCCTTAGTATAGATATTTTAATTATTTTACTGTTAAAACATATTTAATGTTCTACTGTATTTTATGAATTAATTATTTTATCAGAAAATAATATTAACCTAAAGTATTGTAGTACGTTCATCAATTGAACTTATTGTTTGGGATTTATTAATTTACAAAATTATATAAATATTGGCAAAAATGAAATTAAATTAATAAAATGTTAGTAAAAATACGACAGCAACTATAGGACTTTAAGGTTATTAATTTAAACAAAATGTATATAAATATTCTAATTTAATTATAATTAATATATTTGTATTGTTCTTAGTTAAATACAAATGCACGGTAAAGTATTTTGTTGTCGGTTTATTGATGTTATTAATAATCTTAATTAATATATAATTTGATGTTGTAGTCTTATAGTTTTGATGACTCTACTAACATATATTTTGGTCAGTGGGAACGAAGTGCACAATGTATATTATGATCATCATCGTATATTTTAAAATAAATGTTAACATTTTTTCTTCAAATTAATATGTATATCATTAAAATATAAAACATCCTACAATAAATGTGATAAATTGTATTTTATCTATATCTCAATTAGTTTTTTCCTATTTATAGTAATGTATTTAGTATTTGCATTTATTATATAAAATGTAGTCAATTTAATACTATATTTTGAACACGTTTAATCTATTAAAATAACTTAAAGGCTATTAGGATTCTATCATATTAAGAAGTATGTAAATAATTTGACTGATTAGTGTAAATATAAAAATTATCAGTAAACGAAATAATATTACTCGTCGATATTTGCATATCACTTTATTTCGTATAAACGATACATGTAAAAACAACAAATTTAACCATAATTATTAATTATAGTACAAAGTATTCGGGTAAATTAACTGCTGGTATGTAAAGTCCATATATCAGGTATATTAAAATAATAATAACATTATAATATAGGTAAAACATTTTATTTGTCTAAACGATGTACCTATCTCAAAACGGTCAGCAAAGAGTCAGCATCGACATGAAAACATGTATCGCACACAGTGTACATATAATGTCTGCTGATAACAATAAATAATAATGTTAAAACTCTGACTTAATTGTGAATGGAGTTCGTTTTAGCTGAACGAGTCATTTTATAGATATACCTATATGATTCGCATTTTACCTCCCACGTCAAGTTATTATTTTTAATATGTTTTCACTTATTTTTTCGTTTTTATTTTTCATTATTCCCGTCTTTATTCGTGTCGACCTGTCATCGTTGAAAAATCGAATAAAACTACGAGACTACCGTGATAAAATAAAAAAAATAAAAATACTAAAAAAGACACCGCCTCGGGAGACGGACATCTCATACGAAGTCAATTACCGAATTATCATGCTCCTGGTGTTTAAATGATTAATGTGTACTCTATGGTCGGCATGGTTGCGGTGGGTTAAAAAAAAATATATATTATATACGTATATATATATATGGAAAAGATGGAAAAACATTAAGTATCTTACCCACCGGATGCAAATTACCTCCAAGACGTCGTCATTAGACAACGATTTTTTTTTTTTCGTACGATAGGATATATCATAAAGACGCCTTTTTTCTCGTTATTGGTGTTGTCGTATACTCATTGCTGTGTTTCTATACGTGGGTATGTATGTCATCATTAGTCTTTGATTTACCTAAGCGTGACAATGTTTCCAGGGTCGAAACGAGTCCCGGACGTGAACATCGTGTACTTTTTCGACGAGTACCTGCGTTAAAAGTAGCGTCGCGATGACGTGTATAAACGCGCGACGTCATGTCCAAAGTATAAAATATTAAAATATTGTTTGCTAAATAATAATTTTATGATTTTTTATAGCACTATACTATTAACTATATTATTAATACCCTGAACCTTACAACCTCCAGCTACTGAACCGGTGTGCTTACAAATCACCTACAGTCACTATGATATTATGTCATTGTTTATTTCGTAAAAAAAAATTCATTAATCGTCGTATCGTACACGTTAAAATTAGATAGTAATTAATAATTACCCACTTTGCAAATAGCAAATAACCTTTGGAATATACTTATTAGGTAATAGACACGTGCAGCATCATTGGTACATAGTTTAAAATTCATAATAATTTCTTTATCTAGCCTTTATCCAATCAAGTCGCGTATGTCATATTAAAATTGCGTGTGTTTAGAGTAAATATCGTTAAAATAATTGTGGAAGAAAATATTACGAATTGATCGGATCCGGATTATGAGTTTATTATAAAAATATAAAATTCCGAGAGAGAGAGAGAGAATAAAAGGAAATTAATTTCTAGCATGAAAACACATTGAAAAATAATTTTCAATTCGTATTTTGTATAGAAAATATAAAATAATTTATCAATAACGTATACCTACGTAATGACTAAATGCAGGTTAATATACGTAATATACTCGAAATATTACTTTATTTCCGCAGCATAACTCTGATAATAGTATATGCACTTCCAATAAAATTATCACTGTTGTCGGTCGTTTAATGTAATTTGTGATTTGTTATTAAAAAAAGTTCATGTTTTTCACGGCATCGTCTTTCAAAATATTATCAAAAATACAAGTATAATATCATATTATTTGAATTTTTCTATTAAATCGAATAAACTGTTATTAGTTATTTCCAATGCGAAAATAATAATATTATAGTTTTGAGGTATATTAGTGTATAAAGAATTATTCTGATTGTTTGCGGCAATTGTATTTTATTTTAATGTTTTCTTTGCTCAATCATGTTGTTTGAGATTACCCTAGGACTTTTCCGCGCGATCACTATTAGGATAGTTAACGATAAAAAAATGTAATAACGGAACACCGATATAATTTTTTTTCTTGCAGTTACATTATCATCCAAATTACGTAGATGTAAACGTTATAATTCTGCTTAAAGTTGTGATTTTCAAATGTTTTTTGACGTTTTCAAAACCACAGAACAATCGTATATTACGAAAATGACATAAACGCAATAACACGACGAATGCTTTTCCTCGAAAAAGGGATGTCCCATCAAAAATATTTTGTTAGCGACATTTATTAGACGATCAAGCATGTACGAACGTAGGTTAGTGTATTATTATTATATTATCAACTATAATGTATAAGTGATGTGAACAACACAAATTATTTTATGCGTAAAGCTAATTTCTTGAAGTTATTATTGTCATCACTATATTGTCCGCGTTCTGTGAAGGTATATAATTTTATATAATCAAAAAAATTATATATCGTTGTTTTTTTTATTTATTTTTTATCATTCGTATGGAATTAACTATTACATATAAACAGTATTATGCTTGCCAGCGTGACAGGAAAAAAACACATATAAACAGTGATGTCGACTACTAGTCAAAACATTAACGTCTCTTTTTTTTCACTCTATCTTCCTCACACTGTTGTACATATATAATATCTTTGTTGCTTCTCTTCCATCTGCAGGTATAATGACTGCCGTCGCCGCCCTCATCACGTTTTTATATTAAGTGCAATAAGGCGTCATGAATCATTATTGAATGGCAAAAATCATAAAAGGCACACAACCTCGACCTATAACTGATATTACTATTATTATTCTTATTATTATTTATATGATAATAATATAAATCTTTCCTAATGATTGGTTAAAAACACAAATAAAAATATAGTAATCAATTTAATAGGTAATAAGTATTTAGTATAATTCGTGTAGAAATGGAATCCATTTGCGTTATAGTATTATGTTTCCACAAATGAAAATAATAATAATTTATTGGTAGCTACTCACATTATCACCAATATTTTATGTTATGTGAATTTTGTGAATTGTTTATCATAGGGTTTGTGTAATTTTGTCATTAAAGTTAAATCGTGTAAATATTCTTTTTCATCTGATATTATATAATAATATTTATGTACTTATTAATCAATTGAAGCTTATTGAAATCTTATTTAATCAATTAATAATTGTATTTGATTTTATAATATTCTGAAAATAAAAAATATTTCTGTATGAAAAATGAATACTTTAAAATAATTATTTAAACAAACAACAATATTAAGTATACCTAAATGCTAAATAGTAAATAGCACATATCGTTTAGTTCGAAAGTGCGCAGTTTACTTGTATATACGGTACACATATACCAATTACATAGAAATTCATAAACTGGACAATAATTTATAGGAAAATTGAATTTTACGACATATATTTTAAAATTACTATAGCACTTTAAAAATTATTTTTTTAAGGAATAAAATATTTAAAAAAACAATCAAAATATTTTATTAAATACTTTCGAAAATAAGTATTCAAAAAGTATTCGAAATACTACCCAAGTCTTATATTTTCATATACATATTACATAAATTTGACATGTATAGTTTTATAACGTTTTAATTATTATTCTTAAATGTTCTAAACTAAAACCTACACAGGAAACATTTAAGAAAATATATTCTAGTGTAGAAGTATTATTTTGTGACGATTAGATCAATATTAAATAATAATAATGTACTTATAGATTTGATTTAAAATTAAAATGTCGATTTTAATTAATATATTAACAAAAGTAGAATCATGTTAAAGAATTAATCCGGTTAATATTATCTTGTTTCAATTTTATAATTAATATTTTACTTTTATTTAATGTGATATTATTTTCTTAACACATACACATTTTTCATAATATATTTTTTTTCTGAAAAGTGTTTACAACTGTATGTAGAATAAATGATAATTGATCAACTAGTATAAATAAGATACATGAAATATAATATTTCGTAATTAGACATAATAAGTATGTTATAGAATATGAGAATATTCATATGACAATTTGTTATTTTACAGGACAGTGATTTCGGTAAAGCGACATTGGAAATGAATAAAAAAATATTTTACGAAAAATGCTATTAGAACCGTGTGCATATATAGGATTTTAATATTATGATGTCAATATATATATATGGGTTTTTTTAAAACGTAAATACTACTTGAATTATTTAGAAAAAAAGAACGTTTACCAAATAGCGCCATGAGGCATACGAGTCTAAGTAGAAATCGCGTGTTTATTAACCTCTTGTTTGTCTTTGACTCATCGTCTCTTACGATTAAATACTACGCTTCGATATTAAAAGCGCTTGTGTCTCGACGGTGTGATGTTTGCAAGTATATCATTTTATTTTTTTCCCTCAAAAATCAAAGCGAAATGAAGTCTACAAGTTTTTGTTCGTTCGAATGAAAATAAAAATACTATCAGTACTAGCAACGAGGATACGGTTAGTACTTAGGTAGGGTGACGTCGACGTTGTATACGGACTTTGCGGTGTAAGTGTAAATCCATCCCCTTGCGAAAATGTGAATGACCACTTAATAGAATATTGGGGTCGCGGGACCCTGTTGGTAAAAATTACATCCTTTTCTCTGTTTTTGTATTATCTGGGTTAGTAGGCCGACAAGAACCATTCAATGAAATTCTTCCCACTAGTCTTCCTGCACTCACCCATCACATTTATTTTTACTTCGGGTACATTTTTAAATTTGTTTTTTAACTATAAACAAAAACGGCAATCTTATTACATAACGCTTGTGTATAATTGGTTTGCTGCTCTTAGGCCAAGCGTTATGGATCAATTATATGGTAAATGTGTCCGATGTAAATGCTAATGTTTAACAAACTGCTGACGGGTAGAATTTGGCTGACAAAATATATTTCCAAGTCCTCGAATTAGACTGTTTCTGCATCATGCAAACCTATAGGTATTGCGGAACACATAGTGTGTATGTATATAATCTATCATAGTAATTTAATCGGAGCACAGGCATTTAATTAAATTGCAAACAATCATTTATAAGTTTCAGGAATTAAAATAATTAGACGTGTTAAGACAATATGACTATAATAATTCGATATTTATGTCTCATGGAAACTATGACGTAAATTAGTGTACTTTATTTTTTAAATATCATTAATTAAACACGAGAATAATATTGGTTTTTGAATGTTGAATGTATACCTACAATTAAGGTATTATTTAAACGTCTGTGTTTAAACTTTATTTTATAATATTATAACACATATTGACATTTTGTGGTAACATAATAATTGATAATATACATATTTGTATTAAAAATACCTCTATTGGTTTATTTAGACGGTCTTGATTCTTGATCCAATTGAATGGAGCAAACCAATATTCAGAAAAAATGAATGTGACTTTAATGTAATAAATAATAACATGTTACATATAACGACAAAACATTATAATTGATTATAATATTGCTTGTATTTCAAAAATGTCTGAATAAATAATCTTAAATATACATTTAAAAATATGTTTTATAAAGATTAAAAAGTTACTACAGGTTATTAAAAAAATTGTCTATTCATGATTTAATAATATTTTCTAACATTTTAAATATCACGCATGTTGCAACAAAATATTTTGTAAAGCTATTATTGAAAATTGATTACTATTTAAACATGATATGTTAAATAAAGGCAAATTAACTATAATATTAATTTCTTGTAAAATATACTTACCCTCAATTTTTTTTTACTGAATCGTGATGTGTATAAATTTACTTTTATAATACATATTTTACGATAATATTGAAGTCATTTTTTTTCTTACAATCTTTGATACGCGATTACAGAATTATAAAGTCAAGTTCCAAATATACATTGGATTTATACGTGCAGTTGTTTTATTATTTTCAGTCGATATTGAAATTGCATTTCACACCGACTGATATCATCATTATAAGTTGGTTTTTGTTATTTTCTTCTTACGTGCATTATTATAAAAAAAATTGTCGTAGCACTTCTGCTACAATAATATAATATAACAGTAAAAACAAAGTGCAACGACGAAGTTTTAACACACGAACACTGCACGGTAGGTGTATTTTTTTAGGGCTAAATAAGAAAGGGGGTTCAGTAACAAATGAGAGGAATATAATAAGAAACAGCGGAGCGAAAAAAAAGAAAAAAAGGGGAAGAGAAAACCGAGTTCGGACCTGTGCGGAAATGAGTGTGAGGTGGTTCTCAGTGGCGGGGTGGAGGAAAGACAATGCTCACACACACATACACACACACACACACACACCCTCGTCGACTTATAATTTGCCCAACCGCGTATACCCCCATTCCGCAACTGCACTCGCACCGCTAGTCATCATAACACTTCACCCCCGTGTACTTTTACTTTTTTATTAATGTAAAAAAAAGATCAATATTATCATCTTTTTAAAGGCTATACACTCACCCCCGTTACCCTGCGCGATTTTAAGAAATCGTTATAATCACGTTTTGCAAGAGCCCTGCCAACGAGTGGTGGATTCAATTGCTGAGAAAGAGAGGGGTGGCTGGCACTATTTGGTATAGTAGTGTGGTGGGGAAGAGTATTGATATTTAGCGTTATTAAGAACTAAAAATTCGCGTAAAAATATATTATACTTTCGCAGCGGCCTTCTGCATAATATTTCATTTAGGTATATTATACGAGTAGGTTATAAATATTCTTATCGATAGTATACGCTGCAGATATACAAAATATGTTTTAATGGTGCAGTTTTACCCTACAATAATTATGGCGATTTTCGATTAAACGTGTATAAAATGATTATGTAATCTATATACAAATTCAAAATTAAAGAAATATTTTTAAATATTGTAATATTTACAGATACTATACAAAATCAATATTATACGAATATTTAAGTAGTCTTGAGTGATTAATTATTACAATTATTATTAAAAAATAAAATAATCTATGCTATCTAGATAATTTTTTAAAAACATACGTTTCTTACACTTTTCTATTTTTAAGCTAGCTTAGAAATTCCTACCCATAGGTATCCTTATTAAGAGAGTGGGGCTTCCTTAGGGAGTTTCTGTACTGCTCCTTCAGTTGTGAATGCGTGACAGTATGCCAATCAGGGTATCCTGGTCAGTATCTAAAGAAGTTCTCACTAAGAAACTAAGGACAAAAAAAAATGTTTAAAGATAAATAGTTATCTTTAAGTTTTACATAACTTAAAAATAGAGAGTTTATTTTGTTATCTTTTTTTTATTAGACGCATTTTTTTTAACAATTAGTAAAGGTAATATTATAGTTCATTGTCTAAATAATAATTTTAATTAACTGCATTCAAAAATTTTAACTTTTCGCGGAGATATTCCAATTAGTAAATAGTTCTGCTACACTCTGTATATATATATGTGTATATTTGAGGTAGGTATATAAATATAATATATTTCAATAGGATTTTCTCAGGAATCCTCTAGATATCCAATATAAGTCCTCTATGAGAATTTCATGTAGGACAGTGGTAGACTATCCTACAGGTATCCTAGTGGGCTACTATGATTATACATATTTTTTATATTATTATTAAAGTATAAATGTACAATACGTCAATAGATCACGTTATATTTTCTTTATGTAAAAGTTGCAATTATTAATTATATGACTTAAATATTATCATTGAGATCAAATTAAGATTATTATTATGATAAATACTATCAATAGAACAATAATAAATGCAATCAATAGTCAACAAGTTTTGAAGGAATTTTTACATATTTTTCATTCTTGATACAACATTACAGGCTTATTCTTTGGTTAACTAAATGTATTATGTATATATGAAGTATTCTGATATTACCATAAAATCATCCTAAAATTAATATATATTATTTATTCATTAATGAATTTATAATTTCATAATTTCATAAGTTCATAAATCAAATATATAATAGTTGTATTAATATATCTATTTGGTACAAAAATAAGTATACAGTAAATCAGTGGCGTCATTTCAGTTTTTACTAGATTAGGGCAGACCCATAAATTTGCCGACTATTTTTAAGAACAAGAGTGGGAAGGGTCATTTTTTTTGGTGGGTATTTTATTTTATTGTAACCGGTAATCAATTAAGGGGTTGTATTTAGGGGTTGTTATTTTTGAAATCTGCCGACTTAGGATTTGGCTAATTATAGACTACGGCAAATGCATGAGTTGCCCCCCTCAAATGACGCCACTGCAATAAATAGATAATTTAAATTTGATATTATCTTTTGTAAACACTTTAAATGTTTAAGAAATAATTTATTAGTGATCATAGTAAATTATAACATATTATGAATTTAACATTTTATATTTTATATTTTTTGTTAAACGTCTTTGAGTTAGTTATAAAAAAGGACTTAAAACTTAAAAGAAAGAAATTTTATTATAAAATCACTAATTAGCCATAATAATAATAATAATGATGTAGGTATAAACTATAAAATATAAAAAATATATATATATAAATATAAATATATATATATTTTTTACTCGAGAACTTTAAAGTTGTCCTTGTTGTTTTTAATAGCACTTTAACGAAATACTGAGAAAGTATTTTAATAAAATAAAAATGACAATGAAGACAATGTTATAGTTTTAAATAAAAGTAAATTGTATTAGGTAGCTATATTATTTTGTAACATCGTTAACACTAATTATAGCAACTTGGTATTGTTATTAGACTATATAAAATAATTATGTAATATCGATTTTTATAGTGTGTTTACTATTTGTTTATAAAACGAACTACAAACACGCTTAAAAAGCTTTAAATAGTTAAAACCCTCGAAATCTTTTTAACACGAATTATTTTTATTTTGAAAAACCTGAATTGACAATAACTAGAATAAAATATCAGCTTAACGCTTAACCCTAACCTAAATAAGATTATTAATTAAAAAATCAATATGATAATCGTGTTATACATTTTATGCACTAAACATGAACATTTTTTCAACATTTTTATATATAAACATAGTATTTAAAAATTGTTTATTTGAATAAATAATGATAATCAATAAATGATTCGAATTTATTTACCTGTCTTCTATAAGCGTAGTTTGTAGGCAATGAAGGAAGAAAACACATATTAGTACATAATATTATAATATGCTATAGCTTGTGAGTTTTTTGATAACAGTATATTTTAGTATATCGTCGTCTCAGAATAAAAAAAAATTGTATCAGTTTTATCGAAAAACATTTCTTTTTTTATATAATATTATTTAATATGTAGGTACCGTTTAAAATATAATTCAATGAGATACAAAAAAATTGAATAATTCTAACTCATACAAATATAAATTTGATAAGGATACAGCAGATAAATACTGTAGAATATTTTCATTGTAAACAAAAATTAAAAATTAAATAGTTCTAAACAATCTTAAATATAATATCTTAGAATAAAAAATCACTGTCATAATACGATAACATTACTGAAGTTGTATCACTACTTACAAAATATGATTTAAATCAAAATCAAAAAATTGTAGATACCTAAATTAATAATATATATTTTCTGAATAAAAAAGCTCTAACTAAATAAATAATTTTTATTTTCAGAATGAAAAAAGTTCTACAAGTGAAACCATTTAATTCTAAAAATAATATTTTAGTTTTTTCTTATTAACTCGATCAATAATTGTAATAAAAATAAATTGTAGTTAAAGCTGTTTATTTTGGAATATTCTTGATACTGAATCAAATATACGTAATTTAGTATTTACGGTGAAAAATTTATTCAATTTCCAACTTTAAAACGTTTCCATAAACAATTACAAAAATTACATAAGAACCCTTATATTCTAAGATGGCTGTATAATATCATATAGTAATTAATTAAAGTATATGCGTTTATATAAAACGAGTTTAAGAAAAATTATTATTTATATTAACAATAATTTCTATAGATAAAAATGACAATAATTATATTATAATATGGTATACAACTATATAAGTAAATGTTTAGTTCTATATTTATTGAATATTTTGGTTTAATATTTACAGAATAAAATTATGATATTATTATAATACTATAAATATTTGATCAAATGATGTATTTGTATGTATTTGTATTTGTATTCTAGTATCATTTGCTAGAATATCTTTTATATTTTAATAATTAATTAATTAAAAATTAATTGAATATTTTTTGTAGTATCGTAAATATAATTATTAATAATATACCAGTTTGTATCATTATGTCATGCAATTTTCGAAAATGAAATTTGAATTTGGCGACATAGTTTATCACCCACAAAATTATAAATTTTTTATAAACCGAATTTATAGGCAAAATATTGAACTTTATATAGATTTCTCCAAAACATGTTTATTAAGACATATTCCAGTAGTTTTATTTTGTTGCAATTCCAGAGACTTTATACTCTTTCGAATGAGATATTTGAATTTGGGGTTGCCAAATTCAAATTTAATTTTCGAAAATTGCATGACATAATGATAAATGTATGTTTTGAATAATATTAACTGGAGAGATATCTTTTAGTTACTACATTAATAAAGTTTTGATAAATAAATAATATTTCGGGTTTCTCTTAAGAAATAATCCTTATTCAGCACGCGCATTAATACCAAATTGTGTGTTCATTCAAATAATTGCGGCGTTTTGACACCTAAGAAACCCGAAACCCGACAAAACGCAATTCTGGTGCAAAGCCCTGAATGAAATAAAAAATATTATGATTATAATAATATTATTGTTGGTGTCGCTGGTGTAGGTGTATGCATATGTCTATATGTGTGTGTAAGCATTTCGCGTGTCGACGGTCGGCGGGTCAGCAAGACCCTTCAAGACGATCGAGGTGGGGAGTTGACACAGAGCTGGCCGCTGCCGCGACGGCGTTAGTGGCGTGCGTGATAAGAAGGCAGCGTGACGTATGAGGGGAGCTGACGAGGGGAGGGTCAGGAGTGGGTGGACGATACGGTCGTCGACTGTAAGTTGTTGGGGGGTTGACGAGGGGGCGGACGATAGATGAGGAGACGATGGTCGTCGCGGAGGAGGGCGGTCGCATGCAAATACGCGCGCACACACATACACACACACACACACACACACACACACAGACACACACACACACACACAGACACACACACACATACACACGCGCGCATACTACACTCTCTCGCTCGACACACGCACACGTATACAACTAGTTATGTTAAAACCATCACATGCCGCTGCCCTCGGCACACGCTAACGTGCGTCTTCCGCGGACGGAGGTGTTTCACTGTTCGCTTATACGTTGCGCGCGCCGTCGTCGGTCGTCGCGTTCAAATTTTTCTTTCTGGACTTTTTTCATTCGATTTTTTTCTGTTTCTTTAGCTATTTTTAAATTTTCCACCACACGTATCCGAAAACAATAAAAAAAAAAAAAAAAATTTAAAAAAACGGATAAATACCCATAAGGTGTTTTAAGGTGGTTTACGTTTCACGAAAATAATACAAGTGCGTAAGTGCGTATATCGACATGGTCGTAATAATTATTATCGTATAGGCAACCGCGCGCGAACAATGTTCCTATCGACTATCGCGATCGTTTGAATTGATTATCTTTATTTTTTTCTTACCTGAGACGATCATTTTCAATCGTCACTATCGTCACTGTCAGCTCAGAATCAAAAATGATTGATCGACGCCCGGATTTGGAAGTGATCGACGTATCACAGAACGGGGTAAGATCGCAGTGTTCGCATTTTTAAGTAACATGGCATTGCCCATTAACCAACACTTTTTTCGCGATAATTATTCTATTCATATTATTTCTTAATTTGTCATTTAGTTTATACCCCTTTTATTAACCGAAACTTTTCAAATCCGTTATATACTAATTTATACTAATACACTAATTTACACACAAATGAAACATTGGAAAAAACTTTATGAAAATACAAAAAATTATAAAATAAATATAATAAAATTATAAAATGTATTATATAAATATAATAAACTATCAATTATTTTTCTTTTGTTATGTAATAAAACGTTATTATTTCAAACAAGCAATAAAATCATAGGGATACGAATAATATTCGACAGGAATGTCATAGAACATAATAATAATATTATCTATTATTTATAAGTAAATATTAGGAACGTGTTTATTTAAAATGATTAACTAATTGGGTACACAATCATCGTTTTGACGTATTTAATTTAAAACGAAAATATTATAATATAGGTACTACTATAATTATGATCTTAATTATGTGTACATAATGCACCTATGCACTCGCTGAAGACTTTAAAAAAACATTATATCGAATTTTAATAACAACTGTTTATCAACAAAACTAACATAAATAAATAAACAGACAAATAAATTATATTGTATTTTCAAAAAATGTTGCGTATGGTAATAGTGTAAAAAGATATTTTGAATTTCCCGCCAAAAAAATGTGTATTCGCGGGATCACTTGTATGTGAACTAATATAGGCCCAGATTAACGCGTTTTGATGTAAAGTACGATGATTATGTTTTAGAAAAATCGCTTTATCCGTATGTTTTTATTCATAAAATCTATATAATATTTATGAAAAACCTGTATCTGCATTTTATAATGAATATTATAGTTTAATACTTTACATTTTATACTTTTTATATAATTTTCAATAAACCTAACCTGAAATAGCTATGTTGTACAATATAAAACATCGAAATGAAAGAGTTAAACACTGATAACATAAAAACCATATGTATAATAGTATGTGTTATATATTATACTCGTATAAGGGAAATTATTATTATCGTGTAAAGAGGATATTTATAATTAGTATTTACACTTACATAACTTACGATTATAAAGTAACATTTTAGGATAACAATAAACAACTTATAATATTATATTATAATTCTTATTTATTTTTTCTACAACTTAATGGAATTTGTTTGTCTATTCGTCGGTATTATATAATGAACCCAATTGTTTTATACTATACTTATATAATACATAATATATGCCATATAAAATTAAAAATAGAAATATAAAAATAAAATGAAATATAAAGAAAATATTTTTAAATTCACATTTTCATTATTTTTTCATATGATAAGGAATTGTCCATATAATGAATAATTTCTTTTTTTCATGGTTTGCTAAAGTTCATAAATTATAAATGTAAATCTAGTTAAATAAATCGATATTTATGACAAACAACATTAATAATGTTTTTATCAATTATATCGATAATACTAAATTACTAATGTTAGTTTATAAATATGTTAATATTATCTATATAATATATTTATTTACGTGTTTATACACAAAGAAAGTAATTAAGTATAAATTTATATTATATATTTAAATATGGTGAAATTAATTATTATTATTTGTTTTAATATTTAAACTATATAATGATATGTAGGTACCTAATATTTTGTAATTAAAATAATTAATTAACTTAAACTCAAAGCATATTTTGACAAACCATTCAATATAAAATTATCTTTTAACCTGATAATATGTACGAGTTTAAATGTCAAAAATCGTTGGAAATAAAAAAGTATAATTTTGTTTTAATAGAATTGGAATTAATTGAATTAATTATAACATAAAATATTAACATATTGACTAAAAGGTATTTGTAAAAAATAAAAATATTTATTTTAAAAACAATAATAACCGCGTAATGCAATATTGGAACACGTTTTAAATATTGTTATTTGATTTTTCAAACATAATCTTTTGTTTCTCACAAATTTTTGTTTAAAAAATGAATTTATATTTAATGTGATACTAACAGTATATTTGGGAGATTTCAACACGAATAACGTAATAACGTCCATTTTATCTCGTACCTAATAACTTTAATAATATTATCATGTTATTATATATAAAGATATAGAAATAGAATATTAATAAATAATTTACCACATTTTATAGAAAATATAATTATTAACTCATAAAAAATAGCATCATGATTAACAACAGGTAGTAAATATTTTATATTAAAGTCTAATTTGGAAAAAAAGATTAAATTGTAACTCGTTTTAACTCAGTTACTAATTAGACTTGTTAGATAATAATATTGTATCTATATATTTGAAACAAAATTATAGGTAGTATAATATATTTTAGTTTGATAGAATATTTCCAGTGATATTATTATTATCAAGTTTGATGTATTTAAATTTTATTTGATAATATTTTAAGTTTATAACGAATTTTGTTGTGTTATATGTTTCATTTACTATAAATATAATATTAATATACCATTTGAAACGTATATACCCAATAATATACATTATTAGAATCATTGTGATCTTTGACGCGTATAATATAAGAGATCATCCCTACTCTTTACGTGCATGTTGATGAATGTAAAAAATACAAATCGTCGTTGTGACAGGAGATTTTGTCAAATCGACTGCGTGGAACGTGTGGAATTTCACAGTGGTTTCCTATACCTAGTATTTTTTGTATTTTCACAATTTTTTTTATTCTCCGGCACACGTAAAACATATACAACACAAGTCTAGTTATACCCGTTGTCATATACGAATACACGTCGGTTGTTATTACCGGATGTAATGAAAGCAGTCTTCTTTGATTTATCACGCTAATGTGCCGCTCATACGAAAAATAGTTAACGTGTGTTTTGTAAATTAAATAGTAATAATAATTAATATAATCGAAATTATCGCCACCTGAAAAATCACGGCCGATGAAATGATGAGGCAAATCAACAATCGCAATAATAATATTATTATCGAATATAATAATATAGTGATTAGCTATAGCGTCATTGTCGGTCAGGTGTCGGCGCACGGGCGTGTTACGGGAAACGCACAGTGGGAACGTCATAAGAATAAAAATAAAAATAAAAATTTAAACGTGGAATAGGGGTGAGGAGGAAAAAAAGAAGTGGAAAACGAAGAATCGAGGGGACGTGGCCGAGCGTGCGCGTGGCAGTTGAATGGGTGTTGCTGGAAATAAAAGGGGAAAAAATTGGGCGGGGGTACAGTACGGTGGTAGACGAGCATACGGAATAACGTGAAGGCGAAGAGAAAAGTAGGGGAGGGCAAAAAAAAAGTACGAGTAAAAGAGAAAACGAAAAAGAGCTCGCTCGCTCGTATATATTATATTTTAATAGCTTTCATTAGAGCGACCAGATACACAAACGCCAACGGAGCGCCTCCATCACCGCCTCATCTATATATTATATAAGTACGTATACTATAATGACACACAAACATCACTATAAATACACGTAATACTATACGTATGATATACTTGCACACGATAAATATTAAACGTACAACACACACGCAGAGAAGTTTAGAATATAGTTCTTTCCTGAAGTTACGATGACAACAGCCATAGCAGTGACCCGAAACAAGAACACTCGAGAAATATCAGATATCTAGGTAAAATATTCCGACGATACCGTTAATAATAATGAGTGTTTTCAGATATACAAAGTTCCGTCGATCGCCATTATCGCTTAATTTTTATTTCTATCGCCCAGATTTGTTTTTACATATTTCACTATATATTGTATTACGAATAGAACTCAGGACAAAGATCACAAAATATATCATTGAAAATATTATAATATTTGATCTTCCATACAATATCAAATTGTTTTGTCAATTCGAAATCATACCGGATGAACGTAAATAATTATTATTTCTACGTGTACTCACCACCCCGATTTATTTTTGCTTGTATAACTTACGTGCCGTCGCGTCGTCGTCCTCATCACTGAGCTACCAGCAGCAACAAGTTTTCAGGCTGCCGCTGCCATTATTTTTCTACCAAAAATTCTACTCCTTCGACACTTTTAATCAATAATTAATTTTAATTTTAACTAAAATTAATATCCTCTTACCAGGTAAAAGTATACCATATTTTGATTCGGTACCTATTAGATATCCACAGCCGTGGTACATATACAGTTAACATTTTAAACGAATAATCGCACAGAAGTACATAAGGAACTCATATTTTAATTGATATAGCCCACGTAAATTCGTATACATTAATTACAATATTAATTTATAGAGCTCGATGCAGGCATGCAATTTTTGTTGCGTCTTTAAATTATCCGTTCCTTGTTCTGAATCCCATAAAAAAATTCAATACAGGTGCACTAGAACTTTATATGCATTTTCGTTATACGAGATTTTTGATTTTGTGCGGATGAAATACGTGATCATATTATTTTTCAAATATACCGTATCTTCTCAATCTGTGGTCAAGTGGGTAGCTATAAATTATGATAAAATGATGATATTTTGATTGGTCTGTTTATATATTTTAATGTTCCAAAAGTTTGCAATAAATCAAAGTAGTAGATAATATAAACAATACTTAATCACTACAATGATACCTTTTGTTTATATTTATCCTTTGCCGATTAAAAATTATTATACATAATTTTATAATAATCGAACAAATAACAATCGTTAGTGTAAACAACATATAGTGATTTAATAGTGATTATTAAAAATAAAGAAGATTAAGATAATTATATTTAGCTTACACAGTGAATAGAACATTGACAAATCATATTGTGGATACATTTTTGGTTTTTTTTATTGACATAGGTATATTTATCTTTACATTTTATAACTTGGACTTATAACATAAATTTTTATTATTGGAATAAATCTGCTATTTTAAGATAACCAATTCATTATGTATATCATACAAAAATTTATGTAATCTTGTTACATTTAGAAATAAATTACCTTATACTTATAATTGTTTATATCTAATGATACGCACCCTTTTAAACTAACCAACCAGGTATAAAACCAGTCAACGGTTCGTGAAAGTTTTCTCCGTATATTTATTATGTTCGCTTAATATATTTCATTGAATTTTCCACAACTCTAAACATGTCAGATGTATACGTTTTTTTGTCATGAAATGTTTTTTTGTATTATTATTCGCAACAAGTTAAAACAGTGATTATTATTCATTTCTAGACTTTTCTAACTAAATAAAAGTTTACAATTTATTAACACGTCATACATAAAAGTCCCTATAATAATAAATATTATATGGATAAATAAATAGTTATTAATATAGGTATTTGTCTTAATCAAATGAACTATAAACTATTAAAAGTCCATTTGTCATTATAAAATATAGTTATAGGTACGTTCTATATTTAATGTGAAATCATTATTACTAAAAATCATAATTAGTAGGTAGGTAAATAATAATAAAATATTATATATACAAATATATTATTATTATTATTAAAATGTAGGTAACAAAATATGTTTGATTTCTGAATAAAATAACTTATTTTTTTAAATTCAATTATACTTTGATATTATTTTATTCATGTTATTTGAAATTCACTATATTAACATACAAATAATAATAACAGACCTTTATTTCCTATTATATATTATATTTTTATACATATTCTATTACCTCTAAAATAATTTTAATAATCATTACTTATTAGTAAGTACTTAGTATTATAATCATATATTAGTATACGTAATTTATTATAAACTGGCAATTAAATATGAATTGTGTTTAAAACAATTTAAGTTGAACTAAAATAATAATATATAATATAATATTGTTATTCAATATGTTATAAAGGTAATAGTGATTATAGGAATAATAATGGTATAATATATATTTAATTCATTAGTGCGATAATTATATTGTTGATAAATTATTGTGTTTTACAAATACATACATTGCTTATTACAAAGATAAATAAAACCTTTGAAATGATTTTTACCACAAAAAGGGAAATCATCATATGAACACACATCGTACATAGTCCATAAGTCATCCATGTCTCATAAAAAATAAAGTGGTGTATTCTACATAGTGCATTTATAACACAAACATGAATTTTAAACCATTTGACATTGGTGGTTGTTTTCCGGTAGAACTTTTTATACATATATAATGTTTATATTTTGTACTCGAA
This sequence comes from Eriosoma lanigerum, assembly GCA_013282895.1. Lineage (NCBI taxonomy): Eukaryota > Metazoa > Arthropoda > Insecta > Hemiptera > Aphididae > Eriosoma > Eriosoma lanigerum. Next base: position 150,645 of record CM023357.1, on the reverse strand, counting down.
AAACCAATATGGGTTTCTATGATTGATTTTTAAATTGTCTTTTTGTCTACTTAAAATTGTGTAAGTTCCAATGATAGTTCACTAAAATTAACATAATACATATTTGATACTAGAACAAAACAAATATAAATGCATGTATACGAGTATTACGTTTATTACGTCGAAATAGTAGAACATACATTATTAAAATATCACATTTATTACTCAAAGATGAAAAGCTTGCGTGGTCATGATAATTTATACGTTTATTGGTTAGATTAATATTAAATAATTAATAGTTTATAATAATTAAAAGTAGCTAAAATATATTATAGCAATATAAAAATTATAATAAATATTGACAAAAATAATATAATTATTTTTATTGTTTACTTAAATATGTAATTAGTTTTCTTACTAAACGATTACTTTATCAACATTGACAATATAAAAATTGCTTGTGTTCTTAATAATGAATATTTATTGAGGATATTACCTATTTGTATTAATATTGTTTTAAAAATTATATTTTATAAAATTAGTGTTATCAGTGAAAAATACATAATATTTATAATATAATACACTTTTTTAAACATGTTTATGAAATATGAAACACAAAATAAAACAATAATTTATTAAAGTGTAATAATTTGATTGTATTTATAATATTAATTTTATAATTTAAGTTGCAAAATCAATGTATCATATTTTAGTATGACGAAAGTACATGTATAAATGTATAATCGTAATATTTCATAAATATATTTAAATTTATTACAACTTATATTACTTATAATAATATCAAAATAATTTATAATTAAATTTATTTATAATATTAATACATTAATACATTTCAATTGATATATTATAATATTTTAATGAATTAATACAACTAATGTGTGGAAATTTTAAAAATAAGTCGTATTATTTATGAATAATATAGGTGTATACTATATATAATAGGTATATGTACCTAGTAATTATTATATAGTATAACTAAAGCAAACTAAAATAATAGATTTTTACTTTATGGTTTATTCTAAATAGTTATATAAACTGTAGTAAATATATCACGTCTCTTGTAAACAATTAAAAGTGGAAACTAATTTAAATTGTATACCTAATATTATATTATTATTACAAATTAAAACTATTTTTGATCTTATATGTAAATTATTTTATAAATTGTTATTTTTTAAAATTTTATTATTGACTAAAAATAATAAACTTATTATTATTATTTTGTAATCTGTTGTTAAATTACATTTCATTCCATATGATTTGTATATAATTTCAAATTCAAATTATACTTATAAGTTATTTTTTTATGTAAATTAAAAAAAAAAGATTCATTGTTTTATATTAGCATATAATATTTTTAAATATTTTCTTCCAAAGCGAATGTGGTACTATCTAAGGGCAAGTTAAAAAAATAATTTTTAAGCATTTTTTGTATATTTACTACAGATAGATAGAAAGTAAGTAATAGTTTTTAGTAAATAAAGTGTATATTGTGACTTACAAATTTATTATTAATTAATGAATTCTTCGTCAGCCATATATAAAAAAATACTATAACCCACAGACGGCAGATATAAAATTTATTGTAATAATTTATATTCACTGTTGTTGGCAATAATTATATATCGTATTTATAATATATATATAAATAACAATAATATATATAAATATAATATGTAATAATATTGGAAAATGAGCTCTCACAGGCCCCGCAGTATTCGACAACCATTAACACAATTCGGAGACATTTCGATTTCATATAATTATTATGACGGATCGATCGGTTTTTAAAGAGGTGCTCGGACGATCGTTAAGTGCAACACATTCTCGCAATATAAGAGTTAAACATTTAGGAGATATAATTTACTATATTGTTCTCCATTTCTTTCGTATTTTGTGTTAACATATAAGTTGACAATAGATAAAATATAGGGAATAATCTACCCGAAAGACTCCCTCAATTTTCTCCGAGCCTTCCCAGATTTAACTTATAATGCTTACAATAGTATGATCTCTATAATCTTAGTTCTTATAATTCGTCCAGTTTATCTTATACATCGTGAGTTAAAAATAACATTATTTAAATTTAAAAAAGTGTCAACAGAATAGGAAAAAAAACCAAACAACAAAACTTAACTAATAATAGGTAATATAATTATTATATTTTTTTGGCCTAACTGGTAAAACACTTTCGTGACTACAACTTTGACTATCCCTACACGTCCAATAAAATATGCTAAAATAGACGTGGTGCAAATTATGTAACATTATTTAATTGTAATAAATTTACTCTTTAATATGCAGTGCTTTAATATTTTGTTTCAAATTATGTAATTCCGTCGATTCATTTAGCATATTAATTATATTTTTTAATATTATACGACAATATCGGCTACACTTCATTATACATACCTATGTAGGTATATTATACAAATGCATTGTTATCGGGCGAGTGCATAATATTTGCACTATATATTACACATTATTATAGTATATTAAATCGCATTATTGTGATTCCGTAACATCAGCATGTGCAGTATAATAATAATATTATGTACAGTTATTAATATGTAAAATTTAGCGGACGTATGTATAGTGAAGAAAAGGGTTATTTTCGCAAAAGCCAAACTTATTTATTTTATGATTATATTTATGTGTACCAATATTGTTATAGAAAAATTAATAAAATTTATCAATTTATTACATCAGGGTATTCAAAATACGTTTTGGATATTCTGCTAATTACTACTAATATGCATATTTTAAAATATTTTACTCTAACCTTGAACATAATAATTATTATTATAACGTTTCGAAAATAACCTTGCAACTATTATTTGTCTTCATGTGCAGAGTATCAATATGAATACTATTTGTACAATATTATATTGTGTTCTATGTGTATGTGTATGTGTGTGTCTTTATGTATACGTATATATAATAATATTATTATTATATATTATTATATGCTTGTTTTAAGTGTAATGACGTTGTGTAATAGGAAAATAATATTGAAACAATTCGATTGTTATGCAATTATCATCGGCAGCTACTCAACTTATAATATGTTAGAATTTGTTTACAACACGTTTTAATTTTGTGTTCAAATATGAATTTATCTTTAGGGGTAATGATGACTAATTATAGAAATTTCATTTAAACGTTAACTCCACTCTTGGTATTTTGAACGCATTTACTCAATTATTGATGTATCATTATTTGTATTATGTATCGTACTTTATTTGTATTTTTATGTCATAAATATACGTCTATATCACCACAACTGAACATTTTATTTAAACGTTTTTAAACTTTAATGTTCTTAATATTGTGTCTTCATTTCAACGCGAATTGTTTAAACTAGCTTGCAGTTAATGCATGTAAATAGTTATAATTCTAATTTGTATAATATAAATAAAATTTATAAAAATTACTACTTTTTTTAATAAAGATTTGATGTAGGTAAGATATAATTATAATTGTATACAGATTTCCTTACAAAATAATATCTTTTATATCTTTTAATATCATATTATATCATTCTATATACAATTAATTATCGATTTCAGATTATTTACAAATAAGTTCTATTTTCTTTACTAACTTTTAGTTTTATCATAAATGCGTGCTTCTAGTATTTTTAATAAATACAGTGCGTTTAAAGTAAATAAAAAATTAACAAATTTTCAATTCTATTTCTTATTGTACATAAAATAATGAAATCTGATTTATTGTAGTTTTAATGTAGAGAGATACCGCCATTACCGTCGTAAACTATTTATATACATTTTCTTTTAATACAATGACTATTTAACCGTAAAATATACAATGATGCCATTTTTAATGTACTTTCCGCCCTTTTGAGACATACTTTGTCATTACAAAATTTGGATTTTTTTTTTGTAATTTAATTATACCATATTATTTTTACTTTCTTACACTATTATCATAGTTTTATAAAAAATTATTTATCAATAATTTTTTTTTGATAAACCAATCTTACTATAATTCTCATTAATAATTATATTCAAATTAAAAGTCGTTAATAAATATTATAAACAATTATTCTAAATTTTATAAAATCAAACTCAGTGGTTTATGGTTAATATAGTATAATTATCGAAAAATAATTTTGTCTTATTTCGTTCGTTCTTATATTTTACAGTAATAAGATCACCTAACTTATTATATTGTTCAAAATTAAAATTTTATTGACTTTTAAAATTTCTCTGATGATATTTAAATTAAATGACGCAATACATAATTACTCAGCTATTATAAATGAAAGTTAAAACCTATTGTCTATTTTTTCTAATAAAATTACATGTTATTTTATACAGTTGATAACAGACATGGATACGCCGCAGTACAGTCTTCGATGGAATAATCATCTCGTTCACATGATGGATGCCATTGAAGTTCTTTTACAAAACGAAACACTTGTGGACGTCACACTAGTTTGTGAAAAGACTCAGTTTAAAGCCCACAAAGTTGTATTATCTGCCTGCAGGTAAATAATTTAAATTTTAAGTTTCAATTTTATTCAAAATAATTGGTATTTTTTTTTTTAATTTCAACAAATTTTATTTTTCAGCCCATATTTTCAAAGGCTATTTTCGGAAACGCCATGTAAACATCCTGTGATCGTACTTAAAGATCTTCCAGACTGGGAGATGAGAGCTATCATACATTTTATGTACAAAGGAGAGATTAATGTCGGCCAAGAACAGTTGCCGTTGTTGCTACAGGCTGCGGAAACGTTACAAGTACGTTATATTATTAATGCTATGTTATGGTTTTAAAGAAGACCCATACGAAAATGAATTCTGAGATGTGCATGAAATATTCACCACTAGATCGATAACCATTATTATAATTATTAATTTTTTACGAAAAATAATTTAATAGAACAAAACTAAAGAGGATTATTAAGGGCTAATTGTATTGATTTCGTGTATGTAGTATGGCATAAATAGTTTTTAGTTAATAGTTAAATTAATAACTTTTATAGCTATCGAATTATTAAGCATCATGAATACATAAAATATTACTAATACCTATAATGTAATGATAATTTAAATAATAAAATTACAATATGTAATCACGAATTCACATTATATTACGCTTTAATTTTAAGTCCGACGGTCAAAATTCATATAATTATCAGCAAAATATTAAAAAAATACAATGTAAAAAAAAGTGGGAAGTTTGATTCTGGACGTTCCTCCTTCGTTCCTTTGGTCCTTAAAGAAATTAGTAATTTATTATAATTACGATTTAAATGAGATGATATTGAATTCGAATATACGAAATTCATAATCCATTTCAAAATTTTACCATGTATTTTATAACCTATGATATAATTCAAAAAAAATTTGCAAACCCCTACGACAAATATAGAATTAGCTATCATAGAATATTTAAAATGAACTTAACGGAAATCGTAATTTTACCGATTTTCTGTCATTTTTTGGTAGATATTCTTCTCTCATGGAAAAACTTTTGAGAAATTTGAAAATTAAACTAAATAAAATACAAACTTGATGCAATTATCTTCCGAAAGCATATTCTATTCGTGGTAATCGGACCATTATTTATACCCAAAAGAATGTTTTCAGATACAAAGAAAAAAACATTTGTAAAACCATTACATTCCTTACTTCGCTCAGAATCTAATAATTTAAGATTATAAATATAATCTTTAATCTCATTTGTAAATCATTATGATGTTATATAGATCCGCGGACTTGCCCACACGGAACGTATTCCATTGTTCGTTGATTCGCCAACATCGTCTTCAGCTACACCTACAGACGTCCAATCAGGCCCGTTATTACCACCTCATCCGTCATCGCATCACCACAACAACCAACAACACCATCATCACCACTCTCACGAAAGCAGCAGTGGTAAACACAGTAGCAGTAACAGCCATCACCATCATCTTCATTCCAGGGGCCACAGTCCAGGGGGGAAATATCCTGGTCACGAGCTAATGAACGGACAGACTTCTCCAGGAAAGAATCACCATCATCATCATCACCATAGACACCGGACTGTCTCACCGCAGAGTCCTCGCAACAAGTCGCAACCACCGCCCACGCAGTCACTTGCGCATCTGCCGCCGATGCAACAGAACCACCGCGATGGATCTATCGGTCGCATGTCGCCGACCACACGAATGTTCTTCCAAGCAGCAGCCGCAGCAGCAGCAGCTGCAGCTAACCCGTATGAACCTTCACATATTCGCTTACCGCAGATACCACATTTGCCTCCAATCACGTTCAATGATAGAAATTGCCCATCACCGACTCCACGTAGAAAACAGGTAAATAATCGCATTGTATTTGTTTATATATTTGAAAATAAATATTTTCGTACCAATTTCAGTAAAAACTTATGAATTTGGTTATTTATCAATTACAGAAGTTTCGTAAATGGAACAATAAAAATATATTATTAATTTTGTTTTAGTCTTATTTTATAATAGTATATCTATATTATGATATATTATTTTGATTATCTATAGGCTAGACCAAGACGAAGATCAGGTGAAGCAATTGGTCCACAAGATCTGAGCAAAGCCCCTTCTCCTTCAAATTTTAACAACAACGTCGCTGAAAATTTATCAATGAAAAAGTCACCCAACAATGAAAATATCAATAATGACAATTTGCCGACAAATTTAAGTTGCAATAACAAGAGGCCAGATAGGACTCCATCACCATCGTCAAATGTAAGTTATATACATATGTGTATAAAATATACATTAATTTATACTCGTTAAATGAATATAATAGAAAATATTAAAAATTAATTAATTTTATAAGTATTAGAAATTAAAATCTATTTATTTATCGATTTTATTTTTTGTATTTTTTAATATAAATTTTTAAGTATAATATATAGTATTAGAACATACAATAAAATATGACAAATATAATTGAGTTTTCGATTTAGAGTTAACATTCAAATAATATAAAGTACTCTATGTATTTTTGAGTGTCCCAGATCGATTTACTAATTGTAATATCTTTACAAATAATAAAAAATTTTTAATGTAATTTTTTTACAATTATTATTTATGTAATGAGCTATAACAATACTAAATTAGATCTATAATTTTTTTAAATATTTAACTTCTTGTAAATAAGTAATTATTTTTAAACTTATGTAAAATTTTAAGATAACCAGTTTAAAGAATATATTTTCGTGAACATTTTGATTTGTCGACCTCTTAATTTAATTAAGATACGATATTTTTTTTTTTTTTACTAGATATTTTAAACAAATAATAATAACAAATAATAAAGGTAATATCATATCCCATTGCCTATAAAATAACCACATTTAACATTATTTTGTTCAACGTTTAATTTTTTGCGGAGACATTGCAATTAGTAAATAGATTTAAGACATTCTGGCAAGGCCGACTTTATATACGATCCATCAGTGCGACTGCCTCGTAGTAAAAAATTCGGAAAAGAATTAAACATGAGGGGCGCTGAATATTTCTTCGCACAGAGCGCCAAATTAGTTAACGTTGGCCCTGCACTCTGTATATGCATGTTATACTTTTTGTTTAGAAATTAAAATAACTAGAAATATTTTAAAAATATTTTATTATTTATTATCACATATTATTTTTTATTATCTCTTGTTCTAGAAACAAATGAAAGTCGAAATGGAAGAAACAGAAATGATTGGAGACTTGGGACAGAATATGCCGGTAGAGTTGACGGCCAACAGCGGCAAACCGAATGTAAATAACAATAATAATAATAACCAGTCAAATAACAAAAAAAACCACCACCACCACCACCACCATCAACTCAACCATCAACAACAGCAACAAAGGCATACAGACTTCCCTTATTACGGTCATGATCCCATGAGTATACCGCTTAATCCACACGTGAGTATACGTCTTCATTTCTTCAATATACGTACTTATTTTTATTTTTTCATATTTTTGCCACCCTTGTTACCACGGGGAGTCGTCGGTATTGTTTAGTCTGTTTATACATTTTGTAAATTAAAGACTTTAGAAGTATTATTAATGTCAACGGAAGTAACAATGTTATATCTGGTTGCTTTTAGCGTATACTATTTTAAATCCCTTGTTGGATATAACTTTTATAAACGACCAAGGATTTTTTTTTTTTAAATGACGTATATTTACACAGTATAATATTTTTAATTATGTTTATGCATATAAAAGTGATAATTGCAATTTACATTCCAGCATTTTTTTAACAAATATATTTTTTAAAAATTCAACATCTGTTGTTTATCGAGTTCAAAAATGGTTAGTGAAATATGATTAATATCTTTGAAAGGTTCTCTTCACCGCCGTTTGATATCAATTGTTTAAATATATTTAAAATGACAAACTTAAACTGTATTATCATTATATTATTTTAATTGGGTACATATTTTTTTTTATAGGATCCACACTTTGAGAATTCACTGTTTCCTCCCTTTGGACCATTGTCATCGCTGTCTTTACAAGGACCTCCACATAGTAAGTCTAAACATATTTTAAGTACAATGAAGTCCTAAATGTATAAAAAATGTATACCAATGAAAATGATAAATGTATGAAACCGCGTACGAGCAGATGCAAAGAAGAGGTCGGAAAAATTATTTCTATTCCGTATATTTTCTGTTCGAGATAATAATATTCTTTTTATTTTGTTTGGAATTCATTATTTTTAAAGCACACTCGGTACGTCATAATATATTATAATAATATATTTTTTTTTTAACTCTGAGTAATATATGATAACATTTTAAACATTCTTTCGAAAACACTATAGTTTATACTTTTAAAATAATAAAAAAAATAATGCAGTATCAATATCAATTCTAACAATTTGTTTTAGTAATTATTACATTAAGTGTCATTATTTTAAAATTGTAATTATTTTTAATTTTTTTATTTTAGTGTTTCCAATAGACGCCCAATTCGGTAAGATCAAAATAAATATATCTTTATATAATATGTATTATTCTTATCTTCAATAAAAGTTTTTAAAATTATTATAAGGCGTTTACAATAGGCAATTTATTTTCTTTACGGTGGTAAATTAGAAATAGAAGGAGTAAATACATTGTGTTTTCACATCAAATGAACTAAGGAGTATTATAACTCTTCAAACTCAAACTCAAACTCAAACTAATATTATAATTTTCCATTGTATTATAAAAAAATATTTAATTTTTTTTTTAAAACATTACTTGAGTTAGATTTTATTATTTATATAATTATCGGTACATTAAAATATATATTTAGTATTTCGAATAATGTTACAAAATAATTAAATTGGTAATTATGTTTACTAATTTTAATTTATAAATTTTGTCTGTATCAGACTTTTCCATACTTACATAAAGACGGATTATATTATATTAAATAATAATAATTAATTTTAATTACAATGCTCTATTATGGTAGAAGAACTATAGACAATTCTTTGTCAATGACACTAAAATGGGAATTTCTTCTACAGGTTTATTTCCCGGTTTAGACGGATGTAGGAACCCATTGTTAAATGAACTGATTGAGCCGAGGTTTGACAATCCACCGCCGAGCAAAAAGAAAAGTACTAATTATATTACTAAAATATCATAAAATAAATAGTTTTTATTAGTTTTGTTGGAAAATAAATATATTTTTTTTATTTTGTCGTAGAGAAAATGTTCCCTGTAGGACGTCCCAAAGGCCAGCACAGTGCTCCTAGAGGTGGTCCTCCAAGGTCTTGGACGAACGCCGAGCTCACGGAAGCGCTGCAGCACGTATGGAATAAAAAGATGACAACTTCCCAGGCGTCTAGAATCTTTGGAATACCATACAACAGTCTGTTGATGTACGTGCGTGGAAAATATGGTAAATCTCTGAAACTGGAACAACTGAAAAAAGAGTGTTTTGGTGATATAAACGGTCCGCTGGATCTGTTGCACTTCGGATCTATATCGAATAATAACAACAGCAGTAACAAAAACAACAACAACAGTAACAATAACAACAACAATAATAGCAACAACAACAACAACAATGGTCAGTCCAACAACAGCAGTGGAAACAACAACAATAGTGGCGGTGGTAACTGTGCCTCCGTACCTTGTAACCCACCGCCGGAACCAGTGGACCTCATGCTTGGACCACCAGGGTTCAATCCACCCGCGTTCCCAGCGCCCAACTTCTTCCCTGACTTCGGGTCCACATTCCCAATGGGCATGGACATGATACACTTGATGCACCAGCAACAACAGATGTCACTGTCAGCGGCTGAGAAACAACAATATATGGGACTGGACATGGTCATGGGGGTCCCGCCACAGTCGGGGAGCGCTGTGCTGGATTATGCAATGAAGTCACCAGCAGCCAGCCGGAGCAACTCGGAACCTCCGACCACAGGTGGTGAAGGTGATGGTGACGGCGAAGGTGACGTTGATGGCGACAATGATTGCGATGACGACGACGGTGATGATTGCGGCGTTGATGACGATGATGAAGACGATGATGAAGTGGCTATGGACTTCTCGAAAGCCGGTAGTGGTACTGTTGGCGTCAGTGGCGATGTCGATGGCGGTGAAGCTGACGGTGATGGTGATGGTGACGGCGATGGTGACGACGACGACGATGACGATGACGACGACGAAAGACTTAGTCCGGAAGTGGATGACAAGGACAAGGAGCAAGATTGACACGGGGTGTTTAGGGACTACGCTCTCGCGTTTGACGCAGTGCTTCGAACCTAAATCTGACGGTGTTATCTTATTCTAATTTCTGTACATACGTATACACAAGCGTTACTCACCCTTTCCGCATTTGTCGGAATCACCTTTAGCCAAACCTAATTTAATCACTAGTCTAAATCGATCGATGTGTGTCCGTATACCCATTGCAGTCTCTCCATTATTTATAATTTACGTGTATATACCCATGTTATATAAAAATAAAAATAAAAAAAACAAAAACAAAATAATATAAAATATTATTATTGTTTTGACGAATCGTGCGATTGCGGTTCGTTCTTGCGTGTAATATAATATTTGATCGTTGTATTAATAATAATAATAATTTAATAAGGCATTTTTAAACGAAAATTCGGTATGAATAAAAATGTAACTGCAGCTAGTGAATACAAAGAAATGTGTAAAATAGATATTATAAAATAAATTTATTATCGTGTACATATTTATAATGGTCGTGGATCGCAATATTTGAAAACACTATTGATTTAGATCAAAACGTAGCCATTTTATGATAAATTATTGTTCCGAAATACAATAAAATATTATGTCTCAGCCCGATAAACAAATCAAAACGATAAAATTACTAATATTCAGCTGATCACATTATGGTGTCTATACATACAGTTCCTAAGTTTTAGTTACAGTTATTTTTTTGTTTAGATATTAATCATATGTATAATTCTGAGTAACTTTGATTCCTATACACAATATTGGCTTTACGTTCTACTGTATTTCGTTGGTACAATAATTGCCGAAACAAACAAAAATTATTCATCAAAATCAGCGATTACAAAACTAAGTATTCATAATAATTATTGTTCCTCGTATGCGAAGCCACTAAAATAAAAATACATTTTTATAGTTCCTTTTCATTCGCCATTATGATTGTTTATTTTTCTGAGCCATAAAATATATTATTTTGTATAATTTTGTAATCGACTAAATACAACATAATCATATTTAATTTGTTTCCCGAAGTAGGTATTATAATGTTTTTATAATATGTCCAAATGAATTACATTAAAACTTTATGCGTTTTCTAAAAGCAGTTGACCAAACTTTGGTAACGACTTTCATATTGTAATAATCATCATTAACATAATGATAATTATAACGATACAACTATTACAATATTAAAATAAGTAAATTATAAGTATTTACGAGAGACAGTGGTAGATTCTACTCATTTCCAAGGTAATCACGAGGAAAAGAATTATATGAATTTTGAATTTTTCCTTGCAATAGTTTTAATAGGATTTTTAATTTAACGAAATACACTCGTCACTCATACAGGGTAAATATGAAACATTATATAATACAACACAGGTACCTCTATAACTTACATATTGCATAATAATAATAATATTAATAAATATCAGGAACGATAATAATTCGATTATTATAAAAACGATTGTTCTCACAAATACGCCCAATGCCCAAACCGAATAGTTTATTATTTATAGGAATATATTATTATATATGTTATGATAAAAAAATAAAATATAATAGTCTGTTATGAAAACACTATGTGTAAACTGTAAACAAAACAAAAATAATATATTAATAATAATGTGTGTTAATTGAGTGCAATGTAATACTTTTCACGGTGATTTATTATGTTACCTTCTATGATAAAATAGTAAATATCTTATATTTTAAGTTCCAGCGAAGCTTTTTATTCTGTTTTATTTCCTAAGGCTGTGTTTCTGCTCCATTTCATGTAATTAATTTTCAAATGTACAAATAAATAATTTAAAACGTCATCCAATATATAATAATAATAGTACTACCTATGTCATTACATACTAATATTATATTAACGAATACGTTTTCTACTATACAATAATAATGGTGCAGCATTTCAGGGCATTAACTAGGTGTACCAATTTTCGTTAGATAATAATATTATTCTATAAATATAATATATATATATTCATATTATATTATATTATAATTAATTCACATAACGTCCGATAGTTTATATTATAAATTATTTTATATGTGTTTTTTTCCGTTTTTATCATGTATATGTAAATTAATTAAAAAACGAAAACATCGTAATTGTTAATATTTTAGAAAGTAGGCATTTAGCTTAAAATTAAATGATTAATTAAACTGTTTTTTTTTCCTTAAATTTTATTTTGCGTGTGTTATTATTTTATTATTATTATTTTATTTTATTTATTTTTTTGGTAAGTGTCATTTCGAATGGCCTTGTTAAGTTGATTTTTGGTATTGGTTCCTGTTATAATTTTATGATTTAAGTTATTAAGGATAGTTATTATTATTATTATTTAAATGTGTTTAGATTTTTTTTTCGTCCAAATCTCTCGTAGAGTGAACAACATACAATTTTATTATTATGATGTTAGGTTTAATTAATTATTGTATTTAATAAAATTAATTTACATATTATTATTATTATTATGATTATTATTATTTTTATTATTATTATTATTATTATTATTATTATTATTATTATTATTATTCTTGTTGTAAGAATCGAAAAGTTGATGGATGTCGTTAAAAACGAAAAATTATAATATTATGTTATACGATTCATAAACAAAATAATAATTACAAAAAAAAAAATATAAAAATAAAAAAAAAATATATATATATATCAATTATAAGTTATATTTGTTTTAATTATTATTTTTTTTTTATGTATATGTTGACACTTTTTTGGTAGAAATAATACAAATCATACATTCCTATTACTTTTTCTGGCGCAAACTGATTTTTTACGAAATAATCTATTTTCGTTATTTTATGTTAGAAATTGGTGTAGGGACATAAGATATTTTCGATCATTTAAAAAATAATTATTTTACATACCCACGTGATATAAATTATTATTGAATTGAGATCGTTTGTAATTAATTTTAATTTAATAAATAATATTGAAAATTTGTAATTTATTAACAATTGACAACTATTAATAACATTTACTAAATTGCTGTAGTTATTATTTATAATATAATAATGTAATTAAAATTTAGGAAAAACTCCAAGTTCTTAAATCATTAAATAAATACAATTTTAAAGGTTTATTAATATAATCAGAGATAGCCCAACTTGGTACTAATAAAATATTTACAGAAATGTAAATAATAATTTTATTATTATATGACTGAGTAAAATTAATATTGTAAAAAGTATTTATGGAGTAATTATTAATACCTATTAAAATAATTAGTTTGTTGATATTATATTTAAGTAATTTTTTAAATATCTATTAAAAAAAATAATTTAAATAATTTTCATATCAATAATTAGGTTTAGGTACTTTTTTAATATATAAATTAATCGAAACGATATCATAAATTCATTTCATGGATTATTTGTTGACGATTTTAATATTAAAATCTTAGTAAAATTATTGTAGATATTATAATATTAATATAATTTATATATTATATTGACGTTAAAGTATAAAAATAAAATAATAAATGGGTAATACGGTTAATTAGAAAAAAATATGTTTAAGTACGATATGGTAACCTATCAATAAATATTTATATTATTATGGTTATATTACAATAATATAATTTGCATATTAATATAAGAATAATTAAAACATAATAATATATTATATATTAAAATAAATATTTACGAAAAATAAAATAATAAAAGAATGCTTTCAAATAATATTCATCCTAATTATCCACATTATGTTGTAATTTTTTTATTATAATTTAAATATGGTAAAAAGTTAGTTAACCAAAACTTTATCTAGATACATAGTTTAAAACATTTAATATACCATAATGTCTATTTAACAAAATAAAATAATATAAAATATGTAAATTTGTTGACGTTTTATCAAAAATCTAACCGTCATGATGGCCGTCGAGTCAACATTATGTTCAAAAACCTATTATATAATATTTTTTTAATGATTTACTCAACTCTATCAATCTATCATTAAATAGGAAATTATTAATGCTAAATCAATGCCTATTATAATAAGATTCATAATTGCGAGTAAGTATATTATATGCTTTATAGATATATATTTTAATTAATTTATAATCATATTTTAAACAGTATAGTTTATAGGTCAATAAGGTATATTTTTGTATTTAAAATATCAAATTCTATGAAATTATAAAAATGTTACTATAAATAAAGCAATGTAACCTACCTATATAATATTATATATAATTTTAAGTTAGAAATCATTTTTATACTGGGTTGACTATTATAGGTACAACAAATATATTACAAAGAGTATTATCATAATGTAAAAAAGTGGGAAGGTCGATTCCGGGCGATCTTCTTTCGTCCCTTCGGTCCTCTGAGAAATTAGCGGTTTAATATAATTAAGATGTTAATGCAATGATATTGCATTAGAAAATAAGATTTTGAGCAAGACTTAATATAATACATAATATATTATACTAATAAGTTGTTCCAAAATTTTACTACGTGTGTAAACTACTTAAGAGAATATTCAAACAATTTTCAAGTACCTACCTACGTTCAAAACCATGAGGAATCTAAAATCAATTTAGTCGAAATTACGATTTGTGTGAATTTTGACATTTATCTGTTATTTTTTGGTAGTTTTTCTTTTATCAAGGAAAAACTTTTGAGTTAAAAGTTAAAAATAAAGCTTAAAAGTTCCAGTTAGACGCAATTTTCTACCGAATACATACCCTATACATGGTAATCGGACTATTATTTATACCCGAAAAAGTGTCTTCAGTCATAAAAAAATATGTAATATTCAATTTTATTAAATATTTAAATTTAAGAAGCTTATAAAAAAAATTTGTATTTTAAAAATATTTTGGAAATAGATTAAGTAGTATTTTAGTGGGCCTCTATACAATTTTCAAACCGTTAAACCCAAAATTGCATGTATCATTCCATTGCTCAGAATCTAAAAAGAAGGTAAATTCTGAATGTTCGTCCCTTCGGCCTTTAAAAAATTATTGGTTTATTATAATTAAGATATGAATGCAATGATTATATTGGTATCAAAAATACGGTTCTGAGTGAAACTCAGTAAAATAATATAAGATATTTTAATGATAATCCGTTCCAAAATTTTACTGCGAGTGTAAATTACCTTTGATATAATTCAAAATTAATATTAACTAGTTCCTACCATCTAAACAGAATTAGTTATCACAAAATATTTAAAATTAAAATAACGGAATACGTAATTTTACCGATTCCTGTCGTTTTTCGTAGTTTTTCTTCTCTCAAGAAAAAGCTTTTGAGAAATTCGAAAAATGAGCTAAATATTTTTTGATAAAGTACCAACTAGATGCAATTTTCTTCTGACAGAATATCATTATAAATATAATTTATAATTAAAAATGAATATTACCAGAGAATTTACATTGAAATTCTCACTTAAAATTATGTGTCACAACATAAATACTATTAGGAGCACCACCTCACACTATGTTGATGAAAAATAATGCGATCTATTATAATATTAGAGTAATAGAGTAGAATTTTTCAGTAAACACATGAGATTATTTTTAATTATTATTATTTTCTAAGTAATTATGCCAAACCCAAAATTTCAGAGCTAATAAAAAATTGAAACCAATTTTTTCACTTTTACGTTATACGTAAGTATATGATTACTAGTATCCGTTAATATTACATCCTGTATATGAATAATTATTGAACTCATAGTCAATATTTATCTTTGTGTCTCAAACGTATAATATAGAAATATCACGTTATGATTTACTCGAATCTTTTATAACAAATATATATTTTTTTAGAATAAAATACTGATTAGAATATTAAGAATTAATCATATATTTATTTTTTGGAAATATATATTACAATGCATGTGTTATGTTATTATAATTATACGAATACATAATAGAGAATAATATTTATACTTAATTTAGAAAGATCAGAGATAAAATGCTTCATTTTTTAAAATAATTTTGCAATTACGTATTCATCTTCTAGAATACTTTAGGCTATACATAAAATTTTATTTAACATTTTTCATAAAAATGAAAATATTGAAGTGCGATATTATTATTAATACAGCATACAGAGGTTTTTCTTTTCTTATAATAAAGATAAGTTATCATTATTGTTATTTCATTATGTTGTATTTTGTATAAGACAAAGTGTTTTAATAAAGATTTTAATATTACTTAGGTACCTATAAATATCAAATATCAATGTAAATATAATGCTATAATTTTTATGGAATAACAATTATATTTTATTATATACTTTTGATACTGATTTAGTTTATTAATATATTATTCCAGACGTAAAAAGTACCTACCTAATACACTAAGCTTTAACATTCCTATCAACAGAATTTTTTTTAAACCCTAAGATGAATGGTAATTTTACTGGAATAATCGCCCTGAAAACAAGTATTCTATAAATCAACACAACTGAACGCCGGCTTTGTCAAATTACATGGCTGCCACTTTTCCTCCTCTTTGTGGTCCTCTTAATTTTGCTAAATAAATCAATGCCAAGTAGATACATAACGTTTTTTATTAAATCATTAATGATTTTATTTCTTTTATTCCATTCTTTAAGGTATAACATCTGCCCCCTGTCTATATATGATATGTTCTTTTGTAATGAAGGTATTTTTTCAACTCTTCATATAATTCCGTTTTTTTTTTTTATTTTACCTGCAATGTACCCTCTCTTTGTAGTTTTTCCTCTTAACCATAACAAGCGATACACAGGGACATGCAATTTGGGTTCGACGAACTAAAAAATGATTTGTAAAAAATGCATTGTGTACCTACACTTCTGTACAGAGAGAGAGAGAGAGAGAGAGAGCGCGATATTGAGAAAGCGAGCAAGAGAAAAAGAGATAGACCACCAAGGCGCGCCATCAGCAACAATAACTAATTATTCGATGGTTGATTTATGACACCGAAGCGGTTTTTACTGGCGACAAACTAGAATGAAGCTAACACACACATACACAATTATACACGCACACACGTATATGAACACATGCACAAATATAAAATATATTCCTGTGTGTATGTAATATATAAATATATGTATAATTCAAAGGAGTGTGCTCATATATGTTTATTGGCCAAGCTAAACCTGTGTATTATAAATTGTTTTTTTCCCTTTATCTGTTCATGTAGCTACTTGGTTACTACGGTTACGGTTGAGAACGCAAAATTGCGCACTAAACACTCAGCTGGGTCATTTGTATTGGATGAACCTAAAGGTCATTATTGTAATACCTCAACTTAGAAAAATCACTCTGTCACAGTGCCGACAAATAATCTCGATGTTTCCGAAACACACCATTGGTCACAGTTACTGAACCCTTTCTTTCACGATAAAAAAAGGTATACATATAAACCATGCATTGTTGATTGTTGTATATTGTTGTCACAGAAAGAAACGGATCATAATATTTCTTTTATCATTAAAAAATCATAACAATAAATTCGTTTTATATTTTACCATTATTATTAGTACCTATATTATTATAATCGGTGATCGGTAAAAATATAGAATAAATATAATAATAATTTAATATGAAAAAATACTAATTATAATTTGTTTAATTAGTAAAAGTTAATGACTATTTAATAACTACCTATTATAATTCATTTATTTTAACATATATATTATGACAATAATTTATTATTATTTTATTAAAACTGATTTAATTTTTTAATTTGAATGGGCATTTTTGTTGTATATTACCTAGATTAAATTATAGTTATAATATTAAACTACTTCTATGAGATATGTTTCACTATAAAATATTTAAAATGAAATACTGAAAAAATAAAAATGTTACTATCAAATTGTTTCTGTACCTTTGTATTACAGCGAAATACTAATAATAATATATTTATTTTGTGATACATCATGTATTAAAATAAGGAAATACACTAAAAACTTAAATATAATCTGTAAAATAGATAAATCAATGTATTAAAAAATATAATCCTAGCTTATTCTACTTAGTGGTACTAATTAGAAGTTTATAAAATTAATTTTTTAACATAGTTCTTAAAAAACACTGGCCTATTGAGTTAAAGATTAGATTGGAATAAACTAAAAAATATTGCAAATTGTTTTTAATTGACTTACAGTACCTATTTCCTTGATAAGTGCCACTTTGTTTCTATTTATACTTGGATTTGAAAAACAATTAGGATGTACCCCAAAATTAGGTATTTTCATATTATTTGAATAAGGGATAAAATACATTACCCATGTTAGTCATTATTTTAAAACAAATTTAAAATTAATATTCATTTATCTGTTAATAATAATATTTATTGGTAATTAGAATATCAATTAATTTTAATCATAATATATAATATTATAATACATAATATTGTGCTACAAATGATAGAGTGTTCAACAATTTCATCATCAATTTTTCTAATCAGTTTTATTTTTAAAATTATTTAGAAAAATCTAGAATAATCGTTTGATACCTGTATTTTTACTGTATTTATTCTATATTTAGCCGAAAAATCAACTAATCCGTTCCAAAATTTTACTAACCGTTAATATTACCTATGTTAGTACTCAAAAAAAATTTCAAGTCCCTAAAACTCAATTAGTAAAAAAAAAATTAAAAAATTAAAAATAAAGTAAACCATAATTTTGCCGATTTTCCGCTTCTCAAGGAAAAACTTTTGGGAAACTCCAAAAATGAGCTAAATAAAGTACCAACTAGATGAAATTCGGTATAGAAAGGGTATCCTATTTGTGGTAATCGGACCTTATTTTCTACCCAAAAAA
The DNA here is from genome assembly GCA_013282895.1 of Eriosoma lanigerum. NCBI lineage: Eukaryota > Metazoa > Arthropoda > Insecta > Hemiptera > Aphididae > Eriosoma > Eriosoma lanigerum. The sequence continues at coordinate 131,136 of CM023357.1, read as the reverse complement.
AGATTTCATAGATCAGAAAAAAAATAATAAAAAGCCTATAAAAAAAATTGTCAGTCATGATTTTCAAAATATTTTGTAAAAAGATTAAGTAGTATATTAATAAGGCTTTAATTAACTAATTAGGCTTCTAAAATTATTTCAAACCGATAAACTCAAAATTGTAGATAATATTAATTTTTTTGTAAAAAAGTTCATAGATCTTTATTAGGCTAAATAATCAATTAATTTGTTCCAAAATTTTACCACACTTGTATATTACTAATGTTAGTACTCAACAAAATTTTTAATTCCCTACGATCAAAACTCAATTAGTTATCTTGAAATAAAAAATAAAAAATTACAAAAATCGTAATTTTGCCGATTTTTTGCTATTTTTTGGTTGTTTTTTTCTCCTAGACAAAAACTTTGGAAAAATTCGAAAAATGAGCTTAATAATGTACCAAGTTGATTCAATTTGCTACCGACAGCATACCATACTTGTGGTAATCGGACAATTATTTCTACCTGAAAAAAATATTTTCATACGTGAAAAAAAAAAATATCTTAGTAGAAACAATACATTCCTCGCTCCGCTCAGAATCTAAAATTAAAGGCAAAATGCAAGTAATACAAACTGAACTAATTGTTTATATATAACAACTATAATATAATATTCTATATTTAATATTTATTTTATTGAGAATTTTTTTATTTAACTGAAAATGAAATATTTTAAGTCATTTATTATAATAGTTTGATATTTTAATATCATGGCTTCATTTTATAAATATCAATAAGACTCTCAACTATTAAGTGATAACATAATTTAAAATTTTATATTTGCAAAATAAACAAAAAACAAGGTCAATTAAGAGATAAATAGTTGTTTAGTCAATTTACTATAAGGTATCACTAATTTATATTATTGATTAAAATATTTTGCATTCCATGTTATAAAAGTTTAAATGTCTATTTACATACTATGAATGACGTAAAATGTATCATTTTTATATTAAATAAAATTTTGTTTTCAAAAATTGTCATATTAATGATAATAGAAAGTCGATACATCAACATTTTAAAAAAATATTAAAATATTAAATAGTCTTTAATTTTATTATCTTCAAATTTCCTATAATTTAAAAAATTTATATATGTGACGTCTTTTTTTACAAATAAGTAATCGATGTAATATTATAGTCTGTTGCCTACTTAATAATTTTTATAAAAAATAGTACTCTAAAATATTATTTTCGTGGAGATATTGTAATTAATATTTAGATCTGAGACACTGTGTATATTGATTAAACCTAAGTATTGAAGATAAAATAAAAATTTCAAAAATATCTTAATTGGACTATTTTACTAATTAGTATGCTAGTAATACTAATGCCTCAATCTATTTCCGAACACCTTAAAGGCTTAAAGGTATTTATATTATAAATATATTATACACATATAATATATTAATTTACAATCAATTATAAAAGTTATTTACTGATATCCCTATTGAGATCTACTCAAACAGAATGGTGGCCCATCTTCTCCAATATATTTGATTATTGATTGTTATTATTATGTTACATCTATACTTTATTTATTAAGTTGCTTACTTCTACATATATGTCAATGTTAATTTATTTCTACTTTTTTTATAATTACTAAAAACCGAACGTCATATGCATTAAAAATAATTTTTACTCCACACACCTTTATTAGTTAATAAAATAATATAAAACTATATATTTTATTATAAATTATTTATTATTATGCAAATATTAATTACGTTATTAATAGTGTTCGAAATTTGGAATATTTTATTCTGAAATAGGTATTTCACAAAATTGTGAAATATTGAGTTATTTTACTTTTGAACACAATTTTTATTTATAAATTACAAGTATTACCGTATAGTTGTAGACAACATTAAATAAATTATTATATTTTTGTCCCTTAGTCAATCTCAATTACTCATTAAAATGATTATAAATTTATTGTTTTTCTTTAAAAATGACTTATTTTATTTTTCATAACGAATTTTTAATTTCCCATTTTTTTTATTTTTATAAACTATTATTTTATACTTCCTCATACATTATACAGCATGTCAAAGTAAACTATTACTATTTATATTAAAAATATGGAACATATTTTGTAATACCAGAATTATTAATACTATTACATTACCATTATACATTATAATATTTTAAATACATTTATAAGATTTACGTACAGTTAGTATTATAATATTAAAGAGAAAAAAACTTTGTTATAAAAATGTCATACCTACAATTGAAATATTTCTTGAAATATTCCACAATTTTATATTTCATAAAATGTTTAAACACTATAGGTTATTAATTATTATTTATGTTTAAATTGTATGGTACTTGGGTGTATGTATATTAGAATATAATCTAAGTAAAAAATAACACATAGCCTATACATTATGTTATATAATTTTATAATAGTGAAAAAATATTATTATTGGTATTTTATAAAATATTATAGGTACATTGATGTAATTCACAAATTACAATTTATCTGTTTCATTTTATAATTAATAATATCTTTAACTAAATTTTTAGTCAAATTACTCATAATAAAACTAGTTCAGATTAGATTAGGTTAGTGAAGTCATAAATTAATATTTGATTTAAAATACCTTTAACTCTTAACAATACAATGATGATTTAATTTTACAATACATAAAACATATTAAGAGCGAATTCATTTCTCATATCTCACCTCTGTGTAGTTATTAAATTCATCGCGTTTATATGCTTAAAACAAAATTATCTCAAATTCTCAAGTTAACTTCAATGTTACACACATATATATATATATTATAATATTATATTTTATAATTAAAAAAAATGTTATTATTAATTAATTACAATTAACCCAATAAAATGTAATTATTTATTTATAATTTAAGATATTTGTATTACTTTATTTTACAGGTGTAAATGGTAAGTTGTATTAGGTACTTGTTTCAAATTTTTAATTACTTCGAAATATAATTTATAAAAGAATCTATAGTGAAGTTTCAGATGTTAATATATTCATATAAGTAATCTATCTCGAAAAGATATATCAATGTTTATTGTTTACTTTTTTAGAAAACGATAATGACTCATAAAACAATAGTATTGAACTTTAGTATAACTACTTAAATAATATATTTATTACATTTTCTCTGAATACTCTGAATACCACATGATTTTGAAATTAAATTTTCGTATTTAAAATAGATATTAGTCCATGCATGTTCACATTTTCACAATGTTATTATCATAAGCCCGAAGTTTTTATGTCCCCATTCAACTAACCAGTTTAGAATGTAGTAAATTCTAAAGGCGACATAAACCTTGAAAACAAAACAATTGAATATATAGTATAATGCAAGTACTTAGATTTTGTTTTGTTTGTGAGTTTGTGACAATGTGTAGGATACGAATTCAATTAAGTTAGACGTTTTATATCAAAACATAATATAATATATTATAAGAAAAAAATTATGTGACATAAGAAATCAGTACCTGGAAGTATTGAAGTCATACATTTTTAAAATATAATGTAAAACTAGACATGACAAATTATGATATATAAGTTGTTTTTTTTAATAAAATATTTCAATGAGTTTTCACCTAATTATAAATTTAACTTTGAAGTTCATTATTATTTAGTGTTTAAGTGTTTTAGGTATAAATTTGGTAATTGGGTAATTAAATATTAATACTATTAATACAACATTAAATATTGTATTATTTGTACCTACTGAAATATTTAGTATATAATCTACCAAATGAAAAAAACATTTAGAAATGATAAAAAATGTTATAAACTTACTTTAGATTATAGAAGGCATTTATTTAAATTACAAATAATATTAACTTATTTATATTCAACAATACCTACCTAATATTTTATTTGTTAAAGTTCTAATACCCAATGTATAGTATTATAGAGGTCAAGGATAAATTAGGACCAATAGATGGCAGCAGGTATTTTAATGGCAGTTAAAAAATTAGAAAAATGAACGGGTTAATAAGAATAATATACATGTAGTATAAACAGTTATAATATTAAATTTAGTTGACAGTACCGGTAACGAAAAAAAATTAATAATATAACATAACGTTTTTTTTTACTACTTCTATATTTTATTAAAGAAATATAATATAAAATAAAGTTGTCATAAACAATGGTAGTTATTACTACCATTTAATTAAATTAGATATAATAATAATATTAAGATATCTATAAATCAATTATTTTTTTCTATGAAACTATTTTGAAACTAAGCAATAGTAAATTTAGCACTTATAACTTTTCATACAATTATAAATTGGATAATGATGTAATTCAAAAGATTTTAATTTTAAATTAAATAACACAGAACTATAACATCTGTAAAAAAAGCTATCTGTTAATTATAAATACCTACATATCATTTTTATAACTTCGATAGCTTTAAAAAACTAAATGATTAACCTTTAAGGACGCTTAGGTTCATTATTATTATACAACATAGTATGGCTATTAGTATATACCCAACTAAAACATATATAGGTAGACTTCTAAAATGAAATAAAAACTTGTCCATTTATTATTTTCATAATATGATTAATATTATATGTCTACATAGTATATACAAGTAGATTATAATATAATAATATTATAGTCAAATTATAAAACAAATAAGTGTTTTTTAATATAATTTGTACAATAACAACATAAAATAATAATTAGTGTTTCGATTGAATTTTACATAGCTATATTTGCATTTATGTATAATATTTTAATACATAGGACTTACGTTATAAAATAAATAGAAAAAATTAAGTCATCACCATAATCGCCAGATAATCAGTAAATTATATTAAAAATAACATTCAATGCATTAGGTATTAAATACATATAATAATATGGTTGTTTCATACTTCATTATAGAGCATTGACTAAGTATTTGTAATTTAATAAACTAATATAAAAGTTTATATTATATTACGTATATGTTATTAGATAAACTACCTAATAATATATTTAGTCAATACAAAATAAATTAAAATGTACATGTGCTTTATAAATTAACATATGGATAAAATAATAATAATACTATTAATAATAAAAAAATTGCTACATAACAATAAAACAAATGTATGATAATTTGTTTCAGTCCATAAATAGTCTTTAGTGAATAACCTAATCTTTAGATGGTGGTTATTTTTATAATATTTTATTTTAAAATTATGGTATTCGCATAAAATTATATAATTTTATATACATTATGTTAATTTAAATTTAAAACTATTTTAATTATTAGTTTTACATCATACCTTAAAAAGAACCACCAGTCTTATTAACCCCAAGTATGATAGTTCCTATATAAATTTAAAGTATATATTATAATTGCCATGTTATGTAACAGAAAAAAACGGGTTTATTTAGAATAGTAGAAAATGATTGGGAGTAATTTTATAGGTAGATAAAATATCTATGATAATAGTTTAATTAAACAATATTTTCGCCTCCGGCTTCAAGTTGTAGAAGTTTTTTCTTTGTTGAATTATAACTATTGAAATATTATTATATAACCCAATTCATTTTAAATTATAGTTTATAATATACCTTTATTAAAATAAAGATAGTAGATATACTATATTTTCATTATAAATTTATAAATTCTTTCAATATATTCTAAAACAGAATATATATAAATATATTTATATATATATAGGTATTAAATACCTACTCGAAAAATATGTATTTAATTTAATAAAATAATAATTAATAACAATAATAATTTGTATAATAAACATAATAGTTATCTTCCTTAAATATTGTAGAAAGAGCTTTCTTAATCATATTCTTCTTTCTAAAATCCTAATATTCTATAAAATATAAAATTATTGTTTATTTTTACTTCTTATGTAACAAATGTGAAATATGAATATTTTTACAAAAATAAATATATTTTTTTAAAGTCATTTTTAAACATAATTAGTATATATCAACTATTAATAATTATTATAATATTTTTACCACCATTTGTATAAGAAAATATAGGTGAAATGTATTAAATATATTCATTTGGGGTATTATATCAATATTCCAGATTTCCAAATAAACCTTGAATTAAAATTTTAACAATAGAAAAATATTTAAACCTGAAAGATTTTATTTTTATATTATATTATTAATTAATCAAATTGACAGTCTACGTAATTATCTACTTTTTTATCATAAGTTATGATCAGTCTTGTAAAAATACTTTTGAAAAAGTATTTTAATACTAATATTTAAATTGCAATAAATTTGTATTCTAAATACATTTAAGATACTTAAAAAAAGGATTTTATAAATACTTGCAAAATTTTAAAGTATTTGAATAAAAATACTCTTTCGCTAATATTAAATATGTTAACTAGTGTTTAAAAAAATAAAAAATATCTACTAAGTTTACCCGATTGATTATAACTAATAGTTACTTTACATGAAAAATACTTGTTATTTTCATAACCTTTAGTCCTAATGTACAATGTATATTGCTAAAAAATGACGAGAAAATGTGTTAAAATTATGAATTTTTCATAGTAGCTTCATTTTATAACGTATAAAAATAAAATGCAAAGAAAAAAATATTTTCGTTGTCTATTTTAATACAAGTATTTTTTTTTCGTATAAATGTATTAAAAATACTAAAAAAATACTTCAAAATGTATTTAAAATTAATAATAAATTCATAATAAAAAAATTAAATTAATAATAATAAAATAATATTAATTAATATTAATATTATTACTAGTATTCAAATACTTTTATTCGAATATTTTACAAGACTGGTTATGATACAATATCATACAATTATTTTTTGTTTAATGTTATTTGTAATTTTTTAATAATATTATTCCTATTGATTTAAATTTAAATATTTTATCATAATAACATTGAATTTAAAATTGATATTGAGTTTATAAAATGTATTTCTGTAAAACTTTAATCATAAAATGTATAAATTTATTGTATTCTCATAGTCAATATGAAATGTTTTTATTTGACTCTTAGTTGATTGAAAAAATGGTAAATAATAATATAACTTCTACCTATACCCACCATGCATAATAGCTAGTGAACCGTATCACCGAACGACATAAATCACTCTTGAATTTGTCTTTAGTCTCGTGATGGGGAGAACAATAGGATGAACCGTGATAATGTCACTTCCTAGAACTGAATTCCAATATACCGAATAGTCGTAATAAATATTAAAATATATGAAATTTACCGTGATTAAGGTTAAACAATATTTTCTTGGGTAAGTCTACAATACAATTAGAGGCTACGTAAAATAAAATCATAAAATCTCCAATATTTAACGGGTTATTTTATAGGCGGTTCTTTCCTTGGGTTATTTGGTTGTAAACAACTATATTTTAGATATTGAGTGAAGTGAGGAATATATTGGTAGGTACAATAATGTGTAGGTACTTTGTTTTTTTTTATTTTTTTATTGTAGTTATATAAACACTTTTCTGTACAAAAATAATGATCTGATTACGACAAATGGGGTATGATTTTTATATTTACTTACTATACTTATTTACTATTTACTTTATTTACTATACTTTAAATAAAGTATAGTTAATACTTTATTTAAATTAGTTTTCGTTATTAATGTCCAAATAGATTTTCAATACTTTTATGTAATAAACTACTAAAAGTTATGAAAACTTAACACCATAAAACGTAGGGGCTAGGGACTCAAAAAAATTATTGAGTATTCATATAGATACGTATTTTACATACGTGTTAAACTTTTGGAACGAATAGTTTAATTTATTGTCTCAATATAGAACATTGAAAATGTTCCTAAAATGTAATTATTTTTCAAATAATAATTAATAAAATTTGTAAGTTTGACTTTAATCTTCGAAAATTTGATAAAAGTAAAAAATTTACTACTTCACTTAGTTACAAATAATTATGTTAATCGACAGTCTCTATTTTTTTGAAATTAAATTCTAATATTGTAATTTTTAGAAAAATTAAATAAGGTAATTTATTTTGTAAGTTATAACCCATAAATATTTTTATTTAAAATTTTCTAATAGCTGATTTATATTGCAGTAAATTTTTATAATATCAAAAAAACTACTTACATGAAAGTATTGTAAGATGTAATTTATATTTCAATAGTAGGATCAAATAACGAATTCACTATTATTTGTTAGATAATAGATAGGTATTTAATTTACCATTCAAAAACCTCTTCTTAAATTTGCGATAACGTCTAATACTTATGGATAAGTAGTTTACCTCTGACAGGTCCATAACAAAACAACTTATTATTGTCATTAAATATAGTTATATATTATATTAAGACCACTTTATGATACCACAAGAAGAATAGGAATTATGGATAAAGAAGTTCGACTATGCCAGTCACGAGTACTGAATTCTATGCAATCGCATAGATCTCCAAAGACTGTACATTGTTGTTCATTGTCCCCTCCGTTGTTTTCAACTTCAGCAACATTAATTTTTTTATTTTTGTTTCATAGAAGTATAATCTATCTCGTATATAGCCTTTAACTACACAAAATGTACGAGTTATCGGAATTTACATTTACACATCGTACGTATGTAAAATTATGATGGCGCTTGTGAAAATAAAATAATTATCTAATAATATTTACTTATTGACGCTCAGTAGCGCACGTAAGATTTTCCTCTTTTGATGTGATTTCATGTTGTTATAGTCATTATCACTACATAATATAGTAGTTATTCCTTATCATTTATTAACTAATATCATTTGATATTTATCAGTCAATATCTAAATTGACACAATTTTAAAAAGAGAAAATAAGTTTAAGAATTAATTCTGAAATATGATATTATAAATTTACAATATTATCATACAAATTATTCTGAAAAAAAATACATCACTATAGAATATACTTAATATTTCTTCTGGGTACACTACTATTGGCATTTTCAAAACTTACCTAAATTGATTGAATTTTGGATAATATTTTTCATGTACTACTTATATATTTAATATTATTAAAACTAATTTTTGTATTGATTTGACTTACCATCAAATAAAAATATATTAAAAAATAAATGGTATTTGTCATTTGATATAAAATATACTTACACTTATAATTATTATAGTGTTGCAGTACATTCTACATCTTCTGCGTGAACTTTAAAATTGTACTAATTAAAATATTGGAGAATTGAAACTAAATATTATAGATATCCTGTTTATTTATTTACCATATATTTAGCAAGGGCGTCTTCAAGTCAACATAATGAAAGGCGTCGTAAATATTAATTTGAAAAATATTAATTTTTAGCCCAATACATACTATGGTAAGTAATGTTATTTAAATAATTGAACAAAAAAAACACATTATATGTAATTAATTTAGTATTATTATAGCTATAATTATATAAATAAATAATTTTATAACAAATTTTTATAACTAAATATATGTATCATATATATATATATATTCAAATGCGTTGACTATTGGAGTTTCGATCCATTGGGAGGTTAATATTCCTCTCCATCGCCCCCTGCACAAAGGCGTCTTTGATATTTAGATACTTTCTTAAGAAATTATATTTTACACAAAATACAATACTTGCAATTCGTAACAACTAGTTTTATGATAATAGGTACATTATAGAAATATAATATCTAATATTTAACAAATTAAAAATGTGTTTAGCGATACCTAAGTAATTAAAAATTTGAACTTGCAATCTATACTTTCTACTAATTGATATAGAACAATTAATTTCAATAAAGAATATATTTAAAAATAATTATAACATAAGTCCATTAGAAAAAAATAATATTAATTTGATTTTGTTTTTACAAGTTTATAGTATTATTTATATATTTTAATGGTTTTTCATTACAAAGGACTTGTGTATATTTTAGTATTTTTCAGAAAAAAACTAGATAAATACAATGGTACTGCAGTAACAAAATATAAAATTTAATTTACGAAGATTTCCAATATAATTACAATATTATAATGAATATTTATGTTATTAATTGTTAAATACTATATTATGTTATAAAAATATAATAAAAATATTTGTATATAGAAAAGTAGTTTAAATCAAACATACAGGTATGTAAATTTTCTATGAACATAATTTTAAAATATATAATTCAACGATTAAATAAATTAGCTTTTATGTTTATATTAACTTGTTTAGTAATTCATAATATTTATAAATCACCTGTAGCTATAAAAATAAAAATTGAAAGAAATTAAATTATTAAAATTGCATTCTTAACAGGTCTGCTATTTGTTAATACCTATACATTTTTATATTATTTATTTATTATACATATTTCATTCCTATCTTTTCTATCATCATAGGTTAGCATACCTATCTATTATTTTATAATTAATAACATTTTTTAATATATAGATAACCAATTAAATTTATTATTATAAATCTTATAAATCAGCTATCCAGCACATTCCAGTATTAATTTATTAAAATTATATTATTGCTTATCTATTAAAATTGTCATTTGTCAGTAAAAATAAAAATAAAAATCAATAGAAATATAATATTTCATAACTTATTTTCAAAACAACACTCCGACTATAATATTATCAGGCATTCGGTCATAATTATATTAACACATAAGAACCGTAATACTGCTGCATTGGATTTGCATGCATTGTGTAGCTAACATATTAGATGTAATAATAGAATATAGTACCGTTTATTTTATGTCCTGGGAGGACTAGAGGGCACCATAATAATAATATAACGACCGTGCAGAGCAACATAATTAGACCCAATTTGCCGCTACTTATAATAATCAATGAATAAAACACCTATTGAGAGTAGGTACCTATAACCAATACAGATAATTTGAATAATACCCAATTTATTATTATTGGCTTCGTTCTAATTTTTCTACCTTCTCTCTCTCGCGTTTTCGTGTGACTTGAACGCCAAGGTCTTGTCTTATGCAACCTTAGGGCTATACCTATCCATAGACGGGTTAAACGGACGTATAATTAGTGTAGAATTCGCATTAACTTTTATTAGATTGTGCGGCACCGCGTATATAGTGTGATAGTCAAGAGGAAAAAAGGATATTATTATTATATTTATACAGACGTACAGCTCGATGAGAGAGACAGAATGAGGGCGATTAGATGGACAGCCGGTTCTATGATAATACCACTATTATAAGAAGAAAAAAAATATACATATACATATTATTATATCGAGTGCACCGACTTCCCGAAGCTATTGAGCTCACAATATAACTAGTTTTTACTCGAAACATACAGTGCACGAAAATTTCTAAGAGTTTCCTGTATTTTTGTAATTTTTTATACATTTTTATATTTTTTTAATGCCAATTTCTGGAAAACTTATTATTCCGGGATAATAAGGGAATAAATGATAATAAATCATCATAGACTTTGCTAAACCGGTTAAATGTATTTGGCCTCATACTCTACGTCACGCATCATCATGTCTAAAATATGTAGATCAACATTTGCTAAAATTCGATTATTATTGTTTTTTTTTCTTTAAATAACAACTTACAGAAATTATTTTTATCTTAAAAAAATAATATTGCGAAAATTGATTGGAAAAGAAAGTTTACTACAGACTCGTTTTTATTTGTATTTTGCTGATACGCAAAAAATCGTTCTCCTACCACACCGAGTTTTTTGCTATAGCTAACATCTGCCCACGTCTGTTCAGTTTCGGCACGTGTGAACACTAATAATCAATTTACATAATATATTGTTTATTAAAAAATGTACTAATACACGTGTGCTTATGACATTCTTCATCATTTTAGATTCTGTAATAGATAACATATAAAGTATATATAAACAGTTTCATAATTTTATATAATTATTATTCAACTTGTCAATTAAAATAATGATAAAAAATTCAATTTTTAAATATTCTCAGTATTTTGTAAAATAGAAACGTCAACAAATCCGTTAAAAAAAAAAATTGAATATAGTTAATTTTATTTGAAATTATGAAATTAAATTAATTTGAATCAATAAGAATTAGTAATTCAGTTAATGTAATAATTAATAATAATGCATAAAAAGTAATTGAAATTAGTATAAAATTTAATATTATACTCATATATTGTGGTGGTTAAATAAAGAGATTAAGTATTGTATTCAAAAATTATATTGTTTTCTCAAATTAAGAAGCGCTTCTGCTTTACTCATATACATATTTATTTTATTGTTAAAATATTTTATTTACAAAATAATTTGAGTGAGACGGTTTTCATAAAACTGCATAATATTATATTATTTTAGAAGACTAATGATCGAAATTTGCTACTCTTCTCAATAATATCAATTTATATTTTCATAATTTTAGCAACACATCACACTGCAGAATGTATTGGTGGAATTCATGATTACGTGCAGAAATTATAACTGATCGATTTTATTTATGTAAATATTTCTAATATATACAAAATTTATATATATTAATACATAATTAAAAATACAATTTGATTTTAATTTAAAATATTAAACTAAAAATATTTCAACATTACTTTAATTTTCCAAAAACTATGTGAAACAATTTAAGGTAAACAAACAATGTTAGGATACTGTACTAATAGTATTAATTGTGTTGTACCTAGTGTTGTGTTAATTATAACATAATATTATTGTATTATTAACATCCCCTAAAATACTAACATAAATAAATAATACAATGCATAATGATAATATTGTAAAACAAATAATAGGTATTCAAAAGTATTGGATATTAATTACAATAATATTAACTTTCAAATGTAATTTTATTTAACTACATTTATCAAAATTAAATAAAAAATTCTGTAAGTCTATTAAAAATATTATTTGTTTTATAATGAATATTATATACAAATATTAACTTAATAATTAAATAAAAGTAACTTTTATTTTAATGAAAAATTTACATATAATATTTTCGTTTGAAATACTTTATGTTGATCTATCTATTCATTTACCAAATTTATTTTCATACATATGATATTATGATACCTATTAAAAAAAAAAAATTAATAAATTATTAAATAAGTTTAATGTACCCATCAAAAATAAGCCTAACCTATCTAATATTCACATTTTTCATGACTACACATATTTGGCAAAAAAATTATAAACTAAATAAGTACCTAAATATTTACTAGCTTATGTACTATTTATAGTACGTATATGTTTAAAGGTAAATATTTTGTATAACCTTCATGAGTAATGTTCTAATGTTATTGTTCGGTGATTTTTAAGTGTTTTTTTTAATAAATATTTTTATTGCAAGTGTTTTATGAAAATGTATATCGAAATTTTCACAGCGGGTTCTAATATTTATTTGTTATGAGGTTAATGACTTGTTGTCAAAGAATATTATTATGTATTATGAACATTTTACATTAGACACTTAAACGATCTGCATATATGGCGTATATTTATGCTGAGTATATAAATAATATAATCGATATTGATACTATACACGTGGACTATTATTGGAATGAAGTTGATTTTTTCAATAATTGAATATAATCTATACGATTATACCTATTTAGGAAATAATTTATACAACATAATATTATTTTGCCAATATTTGAAATCAATATTGGCGACCGGCGAACCAGTTTGTTCAAAATTTGCAGACCGGATTATTATTATTTTTTTTTTTAACGGTCGAGGTGGCGGTATTTGCGGTCTGTCTGTTAATAAGACACAACACAAGATGTATTTTCTCCTATTGAAATGCATTGTCGAAAACGTTAGAAATATTTAGTATCGGACGACGGTCACAGCCGCGCGGATTACGGCCGATACAATGAAAATGCGCATAACTCCGTACGAAAATGAACAACCGAACGCACCCACGGGTTTTGAAGGGTGCGTGTTTGATGGATAAATGAATAACTGTGCGAACATGAGCCGATAATTATTATACTTATACATTTAGTATATTCATGAATAATACTAATTTATTAAACATACTTGAACGAGAAGTAGGAATCGTGTGAAATAGCTCCCGGCCAAATCGTATGCGATCTGTACGTAATAAGTATAATAATAAATATCCAATTCATATTGGTCGTATCTAAAAATGTTTTTCATATTATTATTATATTATAATGTTTGTTTTTCCATTTTTCAATAAAGAATACGTCATGTTACATTATATTTAGGTAAATGTATTAATTATTGTATAATCGTGTTCGTATGTATGACACCGGTCAGGCTTGTAGAGACGGATAGTTTTTTTTATTGCCACAAATCAGAGCAGAAGTACAGTTTAGTACGACTGAGAGCAGGAGAAAAATAAATTCCCATGAAACTCAGGCGCCACATACGTTACTCATTGCGGATTCTGCACCAATATCGTGAGTTCTACAGAAATAAAAAAATTGTATACCTACATATAATAATATTATTATTATATACGTGCAGAATATGCGTGTGCGTGTCTAACAACAAAAGGCCGGTAAAGCACTCTCGGTCTGCATTCTGCGTGTACAATTCGAAGAGACAAATTAAATTATCATATATATATATATATAATACACACACACACACACACACACACACACACATACACTTATATACACCACATTGCATCGAGGGTCAACTGGGTCAAATAATTTTTTACCCTGACAACCTAACCTGACACTAAAAAATATAGCGTAGGTATAAGTACTATTTTTCCCTTTTCAATAATACAGTAATAATAATAATAATTATTATTATTGCTAGTATGAAAGAGAAGTAAAATAATAAGAACAAGAAAATGGAAGAAGAAAAAAAATGAGAAATAATAATAATAATAAAAAGGTAAGAGAAAAAAATAAAAGTAACATGGCGCATGCGTGATAGGCGGTTTGGGGGGTGGGCATATGGTGAATTGTCTCTAAACAGGAGTAGAAGAGAGTAGCATATGCGACAGTCCAGACTCCAGTTTGGATTTATAAGGGCTCGGTTCCGTCTGTGCCACCGGTATCTGCAGAAAACAAATATCAAATGAAATGAAATACATTATTTAATTTTTGTTTAATATTAACCATATAAATAATATTATTATTATTTTAACTATTGAGTAAAATTCGTATAACATAAACATTTAAAAAAAATCTTAAAATCAAAGAGTATAATAAATAAAACCGTTTCGAATATTTGAACGATATTATACATGGTGAATGATTCCTGCTGTATCGAGTTCGACAAAATCGAGTAAGTAAAATAAATACAATTGCATAATATTTAATTTTTTTCCTGGTCAACGATCGCAATTTGATTTTAAATAATAGTTACAAGATAACCGAAAACGCACGATGTGCGATCACCCCATCGAGTTATAAACCGTACCTTCGATTAGCCGTTTAGGCATAGATCCAAAATATTTGGTGACGAATTCCGCGAGGGGATGTGACGACGCATTTAGACTAAAATATATATTGTACACTGTTTTCTTGTCTCGTTCTTCTGTCTATTGATTGAATAACGCGTGTGCAGTACAGTGTTCTATACAGTGCCTCGCATGAATTGTTATTTCGATTTTTTTTTCTTTTCATTTTATCTAATACCATAAACAAAAATAGATTTACCGTTCATGTGGTTCGATAAGATGAGATAACAATAACTTACGAATAATATAGATTTTTTATCTATTTTCGCTTAAGTAGTAACGCTTACATTTTACTGTCTCCTGAAAATTTTTCATAATTTACTATAAACAATAATATAATTAATTATATCTGAAAATGAAAATTTTCCTATAATAGTGTAAGTGTAATAATTATTAATATTTTAATAATGTTTAAAAAATAAATAACCAGTCATTATTTTTATTTCACTCTCGTAAATATAATATTCTTTACTTTCGATTAGCCACAAAAATACTATAAAAAATATGAACGACAACAACCCTCTTTAGATCATAATATAGGTTAAAAAAACATGGACCCTATAGTAAAATGTTTTTAAATTTATCAGTATTATCCTGTAGTAATCTTGTAATTTTATAGAATAATTCAATCCATCAAGTTTTTAATAATACCTATTATGTTGTGAATGATATTTTCGTTACCTATACTAAAAATATTAGACAAATTGCTTGAGATATGCGTGTTTTATAATAACTCAATATACAATTATTACGTGTCATTATCTATGCTCTGAGTTATACGAACAAATTCATCAAATAATATTAGTTTACATATTATTACTATTATTATAAAAATGTTTTTAATAATAATAACGTTTAGCCAATAGCATAATTAAATACCGCAGTATTGATAATAAAAATTAAAAACCGGAGATTTACACCTATAGGCGTTTTTATTATTACTCTTTTTGATGTTTAATGGTTTATAAAAAATTGACTAGCCTCCAGTACGCGTAAATTTAACATTAATACGTGAGTAATTTAAGTATTATTTTTTTTTTTTGTGATGTTTGAAATTTAAAAAATATGTTTATTTGGTCACCCGGTATGTGTATGTACATGTAATTTATTCCCGAAAAATTTTTTTAAAAATTATTTGCTTCAACACAATAATAATTTACAATATAATATTAAATACAAGCTCAACTGTTGTAATCCAAATGATGCAAATTCGGCAATATTCGCTCACGAGAAGGGTTTCATGCTGTGATACTATCGTGTGTGATATTTTGTTAGAATTGCAAAATATTGCATCACAAAAAACTACCTAAAAAAAAAGGGAATTAAATCTCCCGGTGTAGGCTTACACTCATGTGTTTATATGAATGTATACTATATGTATATGTATAATCATTATTGACTAGTACACTTTTATTTATTATTATTTTTTCGAAACAGTGGCTTCCCTTTCTAACTTCCAGGTTCTGTTTTTTCTTTATTCTTTATTATTTTTTTTTTTTATATATTATATACTTTTATGTAAATAAACTTGTTCGTGTCGTCTTTGTCTGTTACTTCTTTCTTTTTGCATGTTCACTGCGTGTAAAATTAGCGACCAGTTGAAATTCGAACCCGTAATATCTAGATCTCCCATCCACCCGTTCGTTTTGCGCTTTGCCATCACGTGGAAAATTACACGATATCCCATGAGTGGTGCATTCTTCTTCGTACGCAAAAAGAAATCTTCTTCTACTCCTCCTTTCCATCGATTATACTATAACACTACCACACTACGAAAACGATACTGAATCTATTTATTTATAAAATTAAATGTAAAATAATAATAAATTACATAAAACTAAACCGTCGGTCGTTTAAGCACCTACTTATTTGTTTATATTACATTTTAACATACATATTATTATTGTTATTTTTGTTTTGTTTTTTTTTTTTGCATTTTATAATATATTTTAGACGATGATAGTGCGGTTATGGTTGACGGTGTTAACAACCAAATTATTGACGGTGGTCGCATTCAAATCACAGATGACTGATTTACCAACACGCGGATCCATACCGAAATCACAGCCTCTAGTATTAATACCTCATAATACCGCATACTCTATAACTGTTAACAAATCCAGAACAGAGTAAGTATTTTATTATTTACTAAGTATATAAGCATATAGAATACTTACATATATATGTTTTTAAATAATTAGTTTATATAGAAAATGTCAAATTAATTAAATATAGTTTACTTATTGTTTTTCTAAATGAAAAATGATACTATAAAATCAATTAAAAAAAGCTATCATTAGATGTATTGCAAATTACAATAGTTTTAACGTATCATACTTAATATAAAAGTTCCAACATAAAATAATGTCATGAGGATAATTTTTAAAATTAATATTTCAATAAATATATAGAAATTATAAAATAATTATTAGTATACTAGATATCTATATTTCACATTAAGAAATATAATTAATTTGTATATTACGAAATTAAATACCTACTTATAAATTATATTACGATTATAGATACAATTATTAAAAATAAAATACTAAGGAAATGTAAAATAGAAAATATTAAAGTCATAATAAATATCTATAATCTATGTGTTTTTAATGATTTCTTTAATTAATTAGTACTTATACGAATCATGAAAAATATAAACAAATATTTTAATGTACGAGTATATTAGTATATGAGTAACATAAATAATTAATATAATATTATAAATTCTAAATATTTTAAATTGTATAATATATTTTCATTCTATATACTTGATTCATAATCCATTTATAACGTTTCTCACTATGTTAAACATTTTTAATTATGTGTAGGTATATGAACAACAATTTCTATTGTTATTAATTAATAATAATTTTTATAATAAATAGGTTTGTATTTATTTATTTTAATCCAAAAATATAACAAAATGTATTAAATATATTCTTATATATTTAATTAACAACATTTTTGATTAAATGTTATTACTACCTACTAATAGTTTACACTTATATTTATATGTATTTTATATACACGTACTAATAATTTAGTTGAAACCTATTCGTGATATTATTATTATAATGATTTTAGTTATAAAATACTAAAGAGGTATTCTATTTTAACTATGAAAATGTGCTAAACACGCATATCAAAATATGATAATATTTTTACCTTTTTTTTTATTTCTTCTTGGGAGGTAGGTAATAGAAACATTAATTATACAATAATATATTATGCATTTTTATTCTACTTTTATTATTTGTTATTTGAACTAAAGTTGCTGCGCAACCGATTTCATATCTGGTCTATTATAGTAATCTCATGGTTTGAATAAAGAAAAATAAATAAAAAAAAAAACGTTAAGACAATTTTATCGTTATAAATTTTATTTTGTTTAACGTTATTAATTGTTTGTGTTTAATGTGTTGTTTCTTTTTCGTTATTCATTATTTTTAATTTAATAAAATTATATAAATTTAATAAATTTATAATTAAGACTATATATAGGTAAAATTCAAATATGCAATTATAATTTGTGATTAAAATACAATAAATGAATTAAGACGATCTAAACTTAGTTTTTAGTAGAATTACACTCAACTATAAAATAGTTAACTTATTTTTAAATTATATATTTATGAAATACAAATATACAATTAAGTTAGAACGTAATATTTAACATTTATTTATTTATAAATAACAATTTCATTAAACCTTTTTCGGGTAGTAAACTAGTACGTGACCTATTCAATATTTTTATACCTGCTAAATTTACATAAACAAATTTAGGAATCAAAAATTCAAAAATAATTTTATAAGAATATTATAACGTTTTATTATCGTTAATTGTTTTTCATTTTATTTGCTTTTTGTTAAGCTATGTTTAATTATATGTCATATGTTTCGTTTATTGTACTGTTATGTTTAATGATAATTCAATATAAGCGTTTACTGTTCAATCATTTTTTTGACAAGTTTAACGTTATAATTTTTACATTTTAAAAACGTTTTTGAGCCCTGAGTAGTCTTTTATTATATTTATATAATATTATAATATAGGAAGTCTCTATCAAATTAGATATAGGTTTCTAACCTACTTAATTTTCTTACTTAATTTTTTATATACATATTAATTTTAATAAAAATATTAAAATAAATCATAAAACTTATTTTTGAATGCAGAGAGTTAGTTTGTTCTTTCAGATAAACATTAAACATTAGATAGGTCAAAAATTAATTGTATTATACGAAAATACTATCAAAAGCTAGATATATTATATAAGTACCAACATATAAGATTGAGTGAATATTGAATTGTTAATAAAAAAAATAATTATTATCATACTGTGTTCACATAAAAACGCGTACACAATTATTATATACATGTGCCTTTTTTTTATCTCTAAGATATGATTAATTTCCCAATGGTACACGTTGTACATTCCAATAAATTAAAATATTTTTGATACTTAATGGATATTATAAAATAGAACAGTTAAATTGTTCATTTATAAATTATTGTTTATATGTTATATCTGATGTAAGCCTATTCTCAGAAATATCTAACATGGGCGTATCGTCATAATACAATGTACACATGGTTACTGATTAACCAACAAGTAAACATTTTTATTGTTTTATTTGGTTAATCAAATTTGGGTAACTGGACTATCCACTTATTTTCTACTTACCTATCATAAATTAATTTATAAAAACAAACAATATCTTTTATATAATTTAATTATAATATCATTACCATATAACATGCTGTACAGTGACGGATCTACGGGGAAGATGTTGGTGTCATATACCCCCTCCATCCAGTAGGTACAATAAAACTTTTTTTTAATATAAATTTATTATTTTATGTATATATTAATAAAGTATATCTGTACATATGTATACACATATTTTATATCCCCCTCCCCCATGAGATCCGCCACTGATGATGTATACAATATAATACGTCTACAATGTTTTAGTATTTGAATGATATTTAATAAAATTAAAAGATCAGCTGGTGTTTTAAATTATCTAACATTGTATTAAATTATTTCTGCGGAATTTCATATAATACATTAATAAAATTATAAAATATAAATCATAAATAATAGATATTTTTTATACTTAAAATCAATTAAATAAATAATAATAATAATAAATGCCTTGAAAATCATGGACTCCAATTCTATATCGGTATTTGGCTATTATAACTTATAATACAATTATATTTATTGTTAAATGTCTTTTTTAAACTATTTAAAATAATCTCGACCCTTAAAGTCATTTCAAAATTAACAACATAGAAAAGTACTATTTACGTTATTTAACATTTTTCACATGTTACAAAAATAATTAGTAAATAGTAGTTGAGTGATTCATAACCAGAGACGCAGTCCAAGTCGATTGGGAATGGTATATTATGCTATATACTCATATACTATACTATGCTATATACTATAATGTAGGAACTTTTTTTAGGCGACCTAGCCAGATGTTAATTCTAAAACAATTATTCAATATTAAAATATATTTCAGACGCAGTAAGACGAAATAAATGTGAGCGATTTAATGACTTAAATCGAGTAATCAAGATTCAAATTAAGTTAAAATAATTGTATAGTCATTTTTTTTCGATTTAATTATTTCTGTTTTACTATAATTTAACATAAAAACGTTATGTATGAGGGATAATTTTTTGTCTTATATGATGAATTAATAAATTATAATGACGTATTTATAGACAGTAGAATACAAGATAAATTGTTATAACTTTTTTTTTTTATAAAGTTAAACATTTTATTTTTTTAATGTACCAATAACAATTAAAATATCATATAGGCAGTACCTCACAAGGATTAACTCTTTGTAATATTCACTAGATAATTATTTCTGTTGTTATTTTTAAATATTATTTTTGATCTGATACCAAGAAAAAAAATTATAGTACCTAAACACATTTTTTTTTTTTAAATTGTATAATATTTAAGAAAAAGTATCAAGAAAGTCAATTATATCAATATAAAGAAAGAAATTAATTTGCAGGAAAATTGTTATTTACATTAGATACCTAATTCTTTCATTATTTGTATGTATGTCATAGAATTAAATAAATTGTCGGCGCATAAGAACTCAAAAAAGTAGATTTTTCCAGTATAGTTGTTATGTTTTTCCAGTACAGATAATAAATAAAAGTGATATTACAATATAATAAAATATATTAAATTTAAGTGAAAAAAAAACGACAAAACAATAGTAAAACAAATTAGGAAATGATGCACACAAATCTTCAGAAATTAATTATTTATCTAAGAAATATGACAAGAAGTAAATTATAATGGGACACTCGGTCTATATTTATAATATTAATAGTAAATAATAAAAGCTTTTAATTATTTACTTTTTTATCAGTTATATTCTTAGTAAATATTAAAACAGTTATGCTGAAAATAAATAGAACGTATATACACTACCGAGACTAATGTCAATGTCCTTAACAATAGTTTACGTATTGGTATGTAAATAATTCTACTTTTACATAATAAACATTCAGTATTTTTTTTTTCACATTCGAACGTTGAAAATCTGTACAACAGAAACAAATACAATATTCTATGCGAACAACAGTAATTTATATATTATTGTTATTTATTTTTTTTTAAGAATTTCCGAATATTATACATATTAACTAAGTTTATCACCTCAACGACGGTGCACTACATTCGTATTATGTGTATTATTAGTTATAACCATTTAAGAATACCGGTTGTTTGTACTGATTGAAAATTTTGCACAGGTTAACCCTAGGTGTCACCGTTACAACATCGAAATAGATGCAGTAATAACGCAAACCGGATACCGAAACCGCGTTAAAATGATACTATTATGACGTAGTTTTAAAATATAATAATTTTAGTATGAAAAATGAGAAAAAAATCAACAATATAATATAATATTGCACACAGATACAATCCCATAGCGTTATGTTCGTGAATTAAATTAACAATAAATATCTTCTAACTATACCGTCTTACTACATGCACTTTGTTTGACCTTTAAAAACTACTTTTTTCTCGTTAACAACAATGCAATAGTACTTCCTTGTGGTATCGCACAATACGTCCGCATTATTTTGCATACGTAAGCATACGTAATTCCAAAATTAGCCTTGGCCCAGTTAAAAAAAAATTAAAAAATACAGTCTAGACGATCAGAATTCCATATCCGAGTAAGAATCTGTATAAATGCTCATGCTTGCGCTCATAGTATTATTAAAATATTGTACTTATTTATATATTTTTATAACTGATATTCTGTTCATATTTAATGATAAAATATTATTGCTAGAAAGAAATAGGTACTATGCATTTTCTACGGATATTTAGTGTATTTTTCACTTTCCTTCACATGTTCACATACTTGTTACGCCCATCGTAACTTCTCATTCTCTCCTCCCTCAATTTTTCATATCATATAGATACTTACTAGCGCCCACAGGTTATATAACAGGTTAAATAGGCTCAAGCCTTATTCATTTTAAGGGTGGGTATCTAGTGTTGTACTTATCACTATTGTTAATTTGATATATAATTGTTCTACACTATACTTATTTTTTATAGTAGATTAAATTGTATTTGTTAAAGTATTTCGATTTCCATTATTTCTAATATTAATAATAGACTGTACTGTCTATAATTCTGTATTGTTTAATTGCCTTGTTACCTATAATTAAATCTATATTAAGATAATTCGATTTACTCGAAAAAAATGCAACCTTGCTTAATTAAAATCCTGTGTGCGCCACTGTAGGTACTATCTTATTTTAGTCATTATCTTAAACACACAACTTTATGATAGTATATAAATGATCCTCTTTATTATTATTCGCACATCCATCAGAAATGTTAAATATGTACATAGGATGTCGTATCGATATTTTTATTATTATTTGACTTTTCACAGGTACCTAATTATTTTAATATATTTTATATTTTGAATTTAAACTACCCTTTTATTTAAAATGTTTTAGTTAATTGAATATTAAAAACGAATACGTGAAATCTGAACTAAAAAATATTATTAATATTACAATATACAACAAAATATTTTACTGTAAGAAATTATATAAAGATGGATTGGTCTGGTAGGATGCTGGAAATTTTCCTGGTGGATGACGGTTAGGATAATATTTTGATTTTTCGATATTTTTTAAAAATATTGTATGACCTAGGAAAATATTTATAAAAAAAAATGTCCAAAACTACTACGATTATCTAATATTGAGTATTATACTCAGTTATACCATTCATTAATTATACATTAATTTATGATTGCTTATACAGTGAATTGTACCCAATATTACGACAGCGGTATAAGTAGCTGTGACATGTATATAAAGAGGTCAACCTAGTTTAAACTCTGCCGTAAGCAAAAAAAAATAGATATATCAATAATGCATTTATCCAAATATAAATTTATTTGTATATACCTAAAATATAGTAATATTCAAATGGTCAAGTACAAAAATTGATTAAGTATAATACAGAATATTATTATTTCCGTTTGTGAAATATTAAATATAAGTTATTAATTAATAATTATATTAAAAATGTTTTACTTCATTTAACATTTTGATGTTTTTGTACATTTTGTTTTTATCTATTAAATTGTTTTATAAAATATTATTTTTCAATGATAATTATTATTATTTATGAGTGAAAATTCAAAACGTAAAAGTGGTGCTAGAAATGATTAAAAGTTGGTGTAAAGTATATTAAGTTGACAAAACTTTAAAAAAA
This sequence comes from Eriosoma lanigerum, assembly GCA_013282895.1. NCBI lineage: Eukaryota > Metazoa > Arthropoda > Insecta > Hemiptera > Aphididae > Eriosoma > Eriosoma lanigerum. Next base: position 106,909 of record CM023357.1, on the reverse strand, counting down.
AAACAATATTATTCCAAAAATACGTAGGTACTTATATTATATAGGACTATAGGCTTTCTGAATCCAAACTTGAAGACTTTAAGCTAATGTTTGTTGTTCTAGCTGTACAAACTCGGTACAGATAAAATTATAAAAATATGGTAGCTAATAGTTTAAATGTATTAACTAAAGAATTGTCTTTTGTTTAGTTTAAAACTAAAAGTGTTTATTTGTTAAATAAGAACTTGAGTTTATTTTTGTTATCATAATATACTTCCGAAATAAGTTTAAACAAATTTACCATGATAGGGCTGAGGCCGCCTACATGCTTGTTTCCCAGACGTAATTTACAACCCAATATAAGTATGTTATTCATTATAATAAATAGTGATGACATTAGATCATTACATCTTCGTTATCATATTTAATAGATTCTCGGATGTTGATTAATAACAAACCAATATTAATACAGAGTAATATTCTTTTAATTATTAGGTATCTACAATAATTTAAAATATATAATTTACATAATATATGGTATAAATCGTTTCTAAAACTTTATATTATATTATGCACGTGAATCTTGATAATTTTATTAAGCCTATAGTAGTTGTTTTTTCTTATATCATTCAACATTAGTAATATATAAATATTTTATTACTTCTATATTAATATATTATTATTATTATTATTATTATTATTATTATATTATTACTATTATCACAAATTCCCAACAATTATTAAATTATTTATAATATATTTCTTTATTTTATTTAACGTATTATCAATTATTATATTAAATTATTCTATATTATAATATGTTTGTCTAATATGGTTAATTTAGTATGATAGGTACCCTATGCATTGAAATAAGTAATTTATTTTTTAAGTTTTGATTTAGGTAATATTTGGAATAATTTCTTACAGGTTATTACTGAAAATCATTATTTAATTAGATATACTAATTAACAGAAGTCATCGATTAATAATTGTAAATTCAATAATATTAAATTTATAATAATATAATATTTATATTTTTTAATAGGTTTTATGTTTTGGTACATCAAAGTACACGCCGGAATCTGTCCGTTACTGTCACGCCGTGCAACAATAGGCTTAATTGGGATTTGAAATTTATACCTTTGATACATACCCAAACAATTATATGTGAGTATCAATAAAACCAGAAGCATGCTCAAGAAAAGCGTAAAGAGTGTCAAACCATTAGCTAGGTTAGGATGATATAATTCTAATCATATCATAAAATATTACAATCAATTATATAATATGTACACTATCTATAATATGTTAGAATTATATATGTTACAAAATGCTGTTTTGTTTTTATTGGTACAAATAATTAATTTGCTTAAATGAATACATAATATGATGACTAGTATGACATATTAACATAATACTTAGAAATGAGTTTTGGGTGAAAATAATAATCATCGAATTAATTTTAATTTTCATATATTTAGTGTAAAACTTAAAACAATCTGAAAATAAATAATGAAAGGACTAGGGGACTTGGGAGATAAACAATTATGTTCTACTGGAAAACGTATAAACGTGCACATCTTATTAAATATATAGAGATTTATATCCCCTCCTATATGAAAACGATACGTGCTATAGTACCATATTACCATCATAATGCAACCTTTATCTTGTACATTTTTGTGACTATTATTATTAATATTAACTACACATTTTTCATTCTCTAGTGGGAAACAATATATCCAAGGATTTAGGAAAATTACTAATTGAATATACAGGTGTATCTAGACCCGTCACATATGATCACGGAAGAGCGCGGAAAGGTCTTTATGTGATAACAGCTGAAGCAATAGATGACGAATCAATGGTAATGTTTTACGTGTCCCTCCGACAAAAATCGCCAAAAAAGCAATTTGGCTTTCGTCCTAATGGAATAAAAATTAAAAAAGGAAGTCGAAAAATAAATCTCAGGTGGAATCTTAGGTAACTATTAAATATAGTTTTAATAATAATTTTAAAAAAGCGGGAAAGTCGATTCCGAACGTTCCTCCTTCGTCCCGGAGAAATTGGTGGTTTATTATAATTAAGATTTGAATACAATAATATTGCATTCGAAAACACGATTCTAAGCGAAACTCAATATAATAAAATATATTATACTGATAAACTGTTTCAAAATTTTACCACGTGTATAAACTACCTGAGAAAACACTCAGAAAAAGTATAAGTCCCCATGTTAAAAACTACATTAGTTATAATAAAAATCTAAAATAAATGTTGTAAAATTATAATTTTCGTGAATTTTACCGTTTTATATTATTTTTTGGTAGTTTTTTTTTCTCCCGAGAAAAAAATTTTGAGAAATTCGAAAATAAGCTAAATAAAGTACCAACAAGGTACAATATTCTACTGAAAGAATACTCTTTCGTTCTAATTGGACCATTATTTCCACCCAAAATGGTGGTTTCAGACATAAAAAGAAAACGCCATTGTAAAACCAATATATTCATTGTTTTACTCTGAACCTAATATAACATATTGTTTTTAATAATCATTGTTAAAATTTTGTATTTACAGTCATATAGATTATAATTTAATAACGTACATTATTGTAATCAGCACATCTAAAATATACTTGACACTATGTGAAGCTGAGAGTCGTTTGGAAAAACAAAAATGGAATTTTACAACAATAAATTCGGATGAAGACGATTTTCCAATTGATGATAGATTAGAAGTAAATATAATTATTTTATATTTATTAAATAAGACATTATAATAATCAGTTACTTTATACTTATAAAGCATACAATAATATACAGTGTATATTATACAAATATTGCAATAATGTTATAAAACCATAATTATAATTAAAAATATTTTTATTTACGATATGCTTTTGTTTATTATTATGAATTAATACAATTAATTAGTAATTACTAATTACAATAATATATTTTGCAAATAGTGAGATGTGAAACTTATCAAAAAATTTGGTTTTTCAGATACATTATTTAGGAAATAGTACAAACTATACATTAAAGGACTTGGTTTATAATTCAACGTATTACTTTACCGTATTCTCATTGAATGGTTCTCATAATATGGCCATGCAATATGCCAACGCCACGTATAAATATCAAAGACCCAAACCAATTGGATTAAAAGACGCCAAACCTAAAATAGTCAACCTGAGAGCGCAAAGTGGAAAAGCATCTTTTAGGTACAAGGTTGGTGGGCTATTTAATTGCTGTGGGAAACACTTTATTAATTTTGATATATGAAAATCATTGTCGTGTTTTATTAGGTAGGTAGTAAATCATTAGAAGAAGGTGGCGATACAAAAACGTTATACTGGTACGTGATGCCATGTGGTGGAGTGGTAAACATTGAAATTAGACGTAAAAAAAAAATACTCGTAAAGAAAAGAGTTTTTGGTTACGAAAAAATGACTTTAAACAATACCAAATATGGAGAGCGATATGTGTTAATAGTGGAAACTGTATCAGTCGATGAGGCTCAACGTGTTGGATCAATTGAGGTATATATTTTAATACACATAACTAGGAGCATTAGAACTGGGATCTTGATATCATAAAAAATTTTAAAAAATAATTCAAAAATAATGACTTAAAAAATGTAAATATATATTTAAAGATTTTTTAAATTTTATTACTTATACATTTATAACTCTAAAGGGAAAAAAATTAAAGATGTGAAATTGTTGGTTTTGAAACTATATTTCCATTATAAGTAGGTATGCGTTCTAACTTTTTAGTGAAAAATAGTAATTCAAATTACATTTTTTATTCCAAACATTATTTTCACCATTTTTTAACATATTATAGTTACTTTGCATATATAATGGTATTTATTTTAATAATAAATTTCAAGCTTCATAATAAATTTTGATTAAAATTTTATTTTATGATAATTATTATTTTACTATTAATAACAAATAATGAAGAAAAATAATTAAATTTTGTAAATTATATTTTAAATGTTCTAAAACAAATATTTGAGTGAAAATTGAAAACAAAAATAAAATTAAAATAATATTCGGTACTTATCACCTAAATATATATTCTATTTACGGATCTAAATTATATTTGAAACAAAGTAAAAACAAACATTTTATGAAAATCTCAAACATATTATACGTGAAAAAAAGTATTATTTATAATTTTAAATTATTTTTAACGAAACCAAAACATATTTTTAATCGAATTCAAGATTTGTTTCTATATATTTGTGTAATAAAATAATTTTAAAATTAGGTGATGGCTACTGTACGGCCAATGATGTTACCTATGCCAGACATGCCAAGTGATTTAAGTATCCAACAATATGTCAACCCAAACGATTGTCATTCTGTGACAATTGGTTGGTTATCTGCCAAGTCTCATACAGATTTATGGTATTGTGTTTACGTAAAGGAATATAATACTACTAATAATGACGTGGACTTTTCGTACAAACCCGATCAGTGTAAACTATCTTATGGTAATATTAGAAGGCGTAATAATAATATTGTTAATTACCGTAGAAAAACTGGATGCTACATAGACAAACGACAGTGCGTAAATCGTATATAAAGCTATCAAACTATTATTTTAAAATGTTATATTTTTCTGTGCAGGAGAGTTACAGTACGGAAAATACTCAAGCTAAAATCATCGACAACATATACTGTTTTAGTAACGGTCAGTAAGCTAAATGGAAGGACTTTATCATACGATTTATTAAAATTAGACACAAACTCATGCGAGTTGAACTAAAAGACTACGTTTCATTAATATAATTGTATTTAATAAGGACGAAAGTCCATCCTTTAACAAAAATATCGTCAAATGGTGATATTTTGGTTATCATCTTCTACATCCTGTTGTAATCCTTCATAGTATTATTACGTTTAATCACTGTGTATCGTAACTATTTTGTAGATTTTATTATTGTTACTATTAATTTATATTATCTATATTTATTGAAAATAAAATCTACTTACGAGGATTTACTCAGTGTATTTTATGACGTCAAAAATAATATATAACTTAGGAATGTGGAACGCCCAGATTTCTGACTATAATGAATAGGAAACATCTGTTGTGTTTCGATCCTCTGCAGTGTATAGAAAGTTATTAAACCAGGTACATTTTGTTAAAAAAAAAAAATAATAATAATAATAATAATAAAAATAATTTAAGTAGTTTGGGGTGTATTCTGATTAGAACATAATATTATCAATAAGACGTTGATGAGTCGGGGAAAAAAATACATTAACAATACCTTAATGCATAACGCATATCGGGGTATCATGTATATGGTTAATTATGTCAGAAATAGGTTTTGGGAATTCGAATCCATTAAATTTGGGTTATGTAGAGAAGTATAGAGAAAAGAGAAGTGTATTAATAAAGGTTAATGAACTTAAAATGAGAGGTATAACCTTCAGTTTATCAAATGGGTTTTTTTATTTTTTTGGTGCGTTCTAACAAGGGTTGGTTGTAATGTATGCACGTTCATATTTAATTAAAAAATATACACTTACAAATTGAAATTTTATTTTTTTTTTTATAGGTAGTATATATTCGTAGCTTAAATTACTATTATGTACTAACTTATAAGATTATTAAAAGTATCGATACGTGTAATTTTCTCAAACTTTTTTTTCTCAAAATTCCAAATTTTTTTTCTTAAAATCGTGATTATTTCTATCTATCACACACAACTTTATAGATATACTCTAATACTAAAAAACAAAATATGATATATTACATAGGTATTTAAAATTTTATTTGCATTATACTCATAGGCGGAACTGAGAAAAATTTTCACAGAAAATCACAAAAATCCTGTCATATTATTACGCATAGTAATATTTCAATATAAAAATCGTATATTTATATGTATGAAAATTCAAGAGCATACAAATTATTGAACATTGCCTTATTTTTATGAAATAAAAATTATATTTGTTGTAAAAATGGATTGTATATATTTTATATATAGTTTATATACTTGTTATAAGTTTTTCTTTTTATGTTATCTTCTCTACAAAAATTTTGGGGGACTAAGTATTCTCAAGCCAACCCCTATTTCCACCTATGATTATACTGTAGATATGACAATATTATTATTTAATCATAATGTATCACATATAAATATATATTATTTTTTGCGTACTTATGTAATTTGTTATATTAAACAAATATTAAAGTCTTTATTTAAGTCATTATACTACCGCGAAAAATATAATGTTTTAGAAAATCTTAATAACGCTATAATCCCAATTAAAATATAGGTTAAAAACCATAGAGTTTACCAATGAAACAAAATTGTATAATTAAAATAATCTTTGTAAAATCTTTATTATTATATTAATTTAAATTTAACTATTACCAAAGGGCCGCAGCTTAAGTATATGAAAAAAAGGGTTGTAACTATGATTTAAAAAATTACATACTAATAAAATACTTTAATCAATTGACAGTATTAATATATTTATTTAACTTTGAACATTAAAATATGAACACAAATAAAAATATAATAACCTAGAATTTAAACTAAGTAAAAATATAACTAATAGATAGTTACGTTATTGATTTCATCCTAACTTAAAAAATTAATGTAATATAATGTAGGTATTAAATTTATTTTTAGTTTAAATATTATGTTTGAAACGAATTGGTTAGTTGATTTGGAATAATATATAAAGGTAAATCCGAGAATATAAGAGCCCGTTAATGTTTATGTCTAGTTTGAAAAAATACACGTGCAAAACTCATCTGGATGAAGTATATCTAAACATATTATTCAAATATGCACATGTGACATGTGTCCCACATTTTAAAAGCAGATAAATGTACCTATATATAAGTTGCGGTGTAGTCTAGTGACAGCATCATGAAACAGTAGTAGTATCTTGTATTATTCAGTTCCTAGTAAAATTTTATAACAGTAAATTAAATAATGTTTCTCTAAACCATGAATAATTTTATAAGAACACTAGAATAACACACTAGCAGTAAAATGGAAATATTATTATTAGATTTTGAACGAAGCGAGAATTATATTGATTTTACAAAGATTTTTTATTTATTATGTTTGAAGACATTTTTTCGGGTAGAAATAATAGTCCGATTACCACAAATAGGGTATGCTCAGAAAAATTTAATATCATAAAGTAATAAAATTAAAGTTCATCAAAAATGTAGATTCCACGAATTTTGCCTTTTTCTGCCTTTATTAGTGGTTTTTCTGTTCAATAGAAAAATATTGAGAATTAAAAAAAAATTGTTGAATTGATATTTATTATCTGTTTGTAAAACTCACAAATTAATGAGATGTGTAACATCGTGTATACCTCACTTATTTTGTAACAAACAAAATATATGACAACCAGTGAAGCAAATATGGGAGGGGATTAGAAGGGCTTAGACTCCTAAAATGTATTCAAATTCCTTCTAGAATAATAACAGGTTGAAAAATTCACTATTTCCCTGGATCATAAAAATGTAATTCAATTTGTATAATTTTTTTTCCAGAATGAACCAGTAAAGTTTTAAATTTACTTTATGAGTTATGACTAATATAAATTTGAATGTAGGTATTTTTATTATTATTAATGACTAAATTATATCTATTAATAAGTATTAAGTACTACGTTCCACCTTCTACGTATCATATATTATAATATTGAGAGTTCTTAAATTGTAGGTTATTTCTTAAATACGAGTATACCTTAATATTCTATTAAAAATCGTATTGAGTATACAAAATTAAACCTAGAACTAATTAAAGAACATTTATGCCATTATATAACAGTAATGTATTATCAAATTATAAGAAAATTATTCAAATTACCATCATACTGCCTGTTAATACTTCAACACTTTCTACGAGCACATTAAGACATGGCTAAGAATAACTTGTATTAATTAAGATAGGTTTAGCAATTTGAGTATTTTAAATATTTAATGTAATATTACTATAGATAATGAAGAAATATTAGACATATTTAAAAAGTCAGAAAGAAGGATATAACTAAATTAAACATGTACCTATGTATATATAACTATTCTTAGAAATAATATAACTAAAATACTTTTGGCTCAAGAAAAATATATCTATATAATATGTTATATTACAAAACAAAATATAACTGAAAATAAGTAGTCTATAGATTTTCTTTACAAACATTCAATATCCAAAAAACTTCTTTAATAAAAAAAAAAGTTTATACATTTTTCTTTTTAAATAAAGATTACAGGTTGTTTTTCTTCTGTATTTTTCTTATTTGCCTTGTATGCGGAATATCATGAATATCATGAATATCACATGAATATCATATAAATTTCACCTCGTATATTAAGAAAAAAATACTTGATGATGACAAGTTTTACTATTTGCTTTTCACTGACGACGACAAACCCGTAAGTTACTCGCTCTTCCATCGTCCGTCATAACAACAACTCATCGAATCATAATCAAATTAATAATGTTCATTATAATGTATTCCTCTCTAAAGATAGAGTAAAAAAAATTATCATTTACCTGACGGTGGACTGCAGGATGATTGTGGATTATATGTGAGATAAAACAAGGTACAATAAATGAATATTATAATGTAATTTTGCCCTACTGGTGCTTCATTTATAATGTTACTTATATAATATAATACCTATTATTATTAGTTATATATTTTTATGACAATAAATTAATATAAAATGGAAATACTCGTTTATTGGTATACGTATAGTATACATATACAGAGTATCCCATATCTATTTATTAATTGTAATATCTTCGCGTAAAATTAAAATTTTTGATTGTAGTTTTTTTTCAAATTATTATTTAGGCAACGGACTATAATATTGCCTTTATTGAATGGTTAAACCAAGACGTCTCATAAAAAAATTAACTCTTTATTTTTTAAGTTATGTAAAATTTGCAAATAGCCCTTTTAAAGAGTATATTTATTTTGGCGATTGATCGGAATTAGACAAAGTTTAGTAATAATAATGATAATAAACAGGTTTACTGATATCACATCAGTGGTTACAGCACAGAATAGATTAAATGGTTGTAAAATTGTCTTAACACTATTAACTCGCAACCGTCACCATGTCCACTTAAAAATATTTAATCATTGTTTTTACTTATTTTCTTGAATATCCTTATTCATTTTAAATTAAATAGATATTAGAAATAACATCATCGAAATGTCATACTTTTAATGCTAATAACTCCATAACTATTGATTTTCACTCATTTCTTGCACCGTTGTTAATTTTAAAACGATGAAAAATATATAAGATTCGATTAAAGTGAAAAAATCGCTTAATAGCTTAATTAAAGTAATGCCAATTTTTTGTAAGGTAATGGGGCTTTAAAATCATGGGTGGTATACTAATTTTTTTTGGCTTTATACAATTTACAAGCTGAGCACGCTACTGATTACGGTTATAATTAATAACAAAAGATCATATTATACGTAGCTGATCAGTTGTAAATTCCGTATCTTAAAATTGTCGTAAAATCGGGCAATCGTTTAAATCTAATCGCTAAAATATATACGTAAATGTTATATAAAGCATAATAGTAATAAATAGGTACGAATTATTATAAGTATAACTACTATAAAATATTTATCTACTATATATTGTAATTTCAAAAATAATAAAAAAAAAATTCGTGAGGGGGTTGAACCCCTAACCCCGCTACCACAAAGGTACGACTTGTAGATACATTACATTTTTCTTTTTATTAATTAAACATTAATTATATCATTATAAAAATGAGTATTATTATTTATTTATAAAATTAAATACAAAATATGAACACACATTTCAAATGGGGTGGTGCAATGACTACTGCGGTTGGTAATTGGTATTAAATATAAAATTAAATTAAATATATTATTATTTTAAATAACATATTTTCATTTTAAACGTACAAGTTCTTCTAAAAACTATTTAAAATACGTTTATATTTTACAAGTTTATACAAGTATTTCAATTATCAAAATATTTTAAATGATTGTTGAAAACATAAAATATATGCCTTATTAATATACCTATTAAATAAATTATATTTATAATAAGTTAATATATATACACAAAAGAATGGAACTATTCAATAGTTCACACGTCTAGGTAACTAAATGGTAATGTGTTATTAGTAATTACTAAATATCATACACATTATGTTATAATAAGTATGATGTAAACAAATGGTTAATTTTCACTTAAAAATTAAATAAAATAATCAAATATACTGTCGATTTTCGCTTTTCTTTTTTTTATCACTTTTCTGCTATTTTTATAAAACGTTTTAAGTGTTGGTCCAAGTACACTAGTCACATAGTTGTACATTGCTTTACACTTCCTTTCACTATTCACATCGTTAGACGCTCCCCATATAATTATTCCAGATGCATCATTTTTCTTTGGGATTGAAAATGAATTCATCAAATCTTCCTAAACAAATTAAAATATCATAAAATAAAAATGTATATATTGGGTGTCTCACCAGGTTTATCCCCGTCAATATCGTTTGAACTATAACATATACCTACCTATTAAAAATATTGGTTTTGCAATCTATTTATGTATAAATAAATCACATTTTTCATTATTATAATTATTTATTTAGAGTTCTTAATCAAAATAAAAAAAAAAATAAAAAGTTTGTATTCATATTAATTAAAATTTTAAGATAGCCAATTACTGGTTTTTATGTTTCTAAAAATATTAATAGTTAAAAAAATATATATTTTATAGATAATCAAATTTTATTGACAACCAAATTTGGTCTCTTTGGATATATGGTCCATAGATAATGTTAGCTATTTTTTAATTTGGTCTAGTTAAAAATTAGAAGTAAATCTGGATAGTTTTATTATTAATGATTCTGAACAAAGCGAAAATTGTATTGGTTTTACAAACATGATTTTTTTTTTATGTATGAAAACATTATTTTGGGTGGACACAATGGTCCGATTATTACAGAAGTATGGTATGAAATCGGTAGCGTATTGCATCTACTTGGTACATTAATTGGGCTCATTTTTCGAATGTATCAATAATATTTCTTTAGGATAAAATAAACTACCAACAAATGGCTGAAAACTGCGAAATTCACGGTAACTGTGATTTTAATGAACTAGTAGATATTTAGTTATTTTACAGTAACTATTTTTTCTGTTGTACATTATTTCATAAATTATAAACATACATAAAAGGAATATTATCAGTATAATATATTTTATATCTAACTGAGTTTCGCTCACAATCGTATTTTCGAATGCAATATCATTGTATTCATATATAAGGTTAGGTTAGGTTAGGATCAAAAGTTATAACTAGAGAAAAACCTGATATAATAATAATAATGAAAAAATACATCATGTAAATTTGATAATGAAAAATATTAGTAAGTTTTAATATTAATATTGTTATACTTTGACACGTAATACCTACTATAACAACTTCAACTTTATCATTTTAATGTAGGTATCCCTATAATTACTCGTATTGCATAATATCAAATTTTGAAATAAAGTAGTGTTCAATAGATCCACATTATGGTATATTATCACCCAACCAATCAAATAATTTTTAATTTTTTTTTTTTTTTTTTTTTTTTTTATAAAAACTTTTGTGTGTATCAATCATTTAAAATTAAATAATATTTCTATCGTATTTTCAAAATTAATCATAAATATGCTGTATTGCTTAATTTTTATTTGAAATATATAGATAATAAATTAATAAATATTATACCTAATTCATTTTATGCAAAACAACAAAATATTATTATTATAAAATATATGTTTTTTAAAATACCTTGTCTACAAATGCTTTTGTGTCATAATATTTAATCCACGTGTATGGATACACAAACTTTTTTGAGTTACTCATTTTTGCCACACGCATCGATTCTACCATTCTACCTTGCATAAATTTAGCTCTTTTTTCTGGATTCATGTTTTCGTATTTAAAATATAAGGATGGGTAAATCGCTGTACTTTCTTCAAATAACCATTTTGATCTAGTCAAATAAAATATAATTATTAAATGTAAAATATAATTATTTTATAATTAAATCTATAGCATTACAATTTATTTAAGTTTAAAAAAATCGGTTGTTTTACAAGTTTGTTCAATTCATTATTCGTAATATAAAGTGAGTGTATAAAAACATATTTCATATAAATTATATTATAGAATACAACTATATAGTTTTTTTACACTTTTAAAATAAAAAGCTTAATTTTAATTATGTACCTCCTAAAAATTTTAGTAAAATTTTTTGTAGTAATTATTTTATAGAATTTCATAAGATTTATCATTGAACTTTGAACTATGAAGTGAATTTGAAATAGGTACTATTTACGTAGATATATACTTATGAAATTTGATAAATTAACTTTTTGTTGAATTGTATTCCATTTTCCAAATATATTAGCTTTAAAGTAATTTATACCATGAGTTAATAATTTTTAAATTTAACATCACGCTTTTATAGTTTATCTACTCATATTACTTATATATGATTTACAGATTTGTAATATTACTTTTCATTATTTTTCATGACATTTGATGAACATTTCGCTTGATCATTCTTTGGTGTATAATTGTAACAGAATGGATATCCATAATATCCCCAATAGGCATTTGGTCTTAGTGATCTAGCAATTTTCAAAGTTCTTTTTAGAAATTGTGTAGCTGCTTTTTCAAATTTTCTTGATGCCTAGAAAATTAATTTAGCTTTAAATTTAGAATAGAAAGTTAAAAAATTATTTTTATAATTTTAAAATTTAAAAAAGCGGATAGGTTGATTCCGGACATTCCTCTTTTGTCCCTTCGGTCTTCGGAGAAAGTTCTGGTTAAATGCACAAAATGAATTAAATGCAATGATATTGTATTAGAAAATACGATTATAATACAATATATTATACTGATAAGCCATTCCAAAAGTTTACAATGTGCGTAATCTACCTATGAGAATATTCAAAAAATGTCAAGTACCTACCTATGTTCAAAATTGCATTAGTTATTATGAAAAATCTAAAATCAATTTCGTCGAAATTATGATTTTCGTGAATTTTGCCGATTTTTCGCTTATTCGGTAGTTTTTTTTTTTTAAGGAAGAACTTTCTAGAAATTCAAAAAATGAGCTAAATAAAGTATAACTAGATACAATTTTCCACCAAAAGCATATCCTATTTGTGGTATACAGTCCATTATTTCTACCCAAAAAAGTGTCTTCAGATAAAAAAAAAACCCATTATTGTATAACCAAAACATTCCTGACTTCGCTCAGAATCTAAAATATATTATACTAATTTATAATAGGTATTCAAAAATTATATTTCTATCGCAATATAAATATATACTTTATATGTATTAAATATTTATAAATAGTTAATTATTATATCAATCAAGATATACATATAAGTACGAGAATTTATTTTAATTTAATAATACAATTATTAGGTATGAAAAAATAATCGGGTCTATTACATCATATCTCATTATATTATACAAATGAACCTACATTCTACAATGATTATGGTTTTATTTTAAGTACTTAGTAAGTACGTAGGGTGTTATTAATCAGGTACAATGATTCGAACTAAGACTCTTTTTTTATATTCCATTAAATAATACTAATAAAGAAAAATATTATGATATTTAAGGTGACTAGTTGTTTTTCTTAATAATAAATTGAATAACACATATTATACTCGTAAGTAGATATAAGTATATTTGTAGAGGTATATGTATAAGTAGAGGTGTATTATATACCTCTTTTTGTAATTCTTCTTTTGACCAAAATGGATGATTATATTTCTCAATGTTCAACGAATATTCTTTATATGGTGATAATGAACCAAAATTTTCTTCAAACATAGGACGCCAGTGTTCAAAATCAATAATAGCTAGTCCTAAACATAAAAAATTGATTTTTTTTTAAAGTTTGATCAATACATAATATGTATATATTATAATCTTTCTAAACGTTTTAACCTATTATTCTAAAAATGTATTATTTATATATATATCTAAAATATATATTATATAATATATCAATATAATAATATTTATTCCAAAAATACAAATGTTACGTAATAAATTTCTTGAATTATTATCAGATATCATATTTTATATATAATATCAAGTATTGGACTAAATTATCTACAAAAGTGTTCATTAAAATAATTATCGATCATAAATCAGAATCGTCATCATAGTCACTACTAAAATATTTTGGGATTGTAAAATTTGTTTAATACACCAAATTCATTACGTGTAATGTTAAGTACGTTGGTAAATAATTAAATGAGAATTACATGGTTAAGTTCTATAATCGCTTCTAACATTATAAAAGCACGGTAGATTTCGATTATTATAATCGTGGACCATAGAATCGGAATACATATCATTAAATCTTTATGTCAAAATATTATTAAATCAATATTATATGTATTAATATTATTTACCGGAGAAACCTGAGTCTGGCACTAGCTTGGTAATTAGATCTCGGGAAAATAAGTCTAAGTGTTTGGTGAGGTTGCCCTCGTGTGGCACCCCACCGTTTCTGACCACATAATCAGACCGAGATCCGCCACCGGTTGACAGTAAAGCCGGAAACAGGCCGGGATCATACAGCAGACTGATTTGATCTCCACGGAAATCATCGCCGATGTTTTGCCTAATGCCCCATTCTGAAACTTCAGTAAAATTATACCCGTACTTGTGACACTGAAATGTAGGCACGTTCCAATAGACACGGAATTTGTCTAGCTCAATATCGCTATTGTAATTGGACGAGCTGTCGCTGTCTTCGTCATCGGCCGGAAACGCATTATAGTTATTGCTATAATCATCGTCATACCTAGGAAACGTCAACCCTCTGTATATACGATCGTCGAATAACCTGCACAATAAAATATATTTATAGTATGTAAAATAATATATCTAATAATAATACAAAATAAAAATAAAAATTTATAAAATTATACAAAACATTTCAAAACCAACTGGTATCAAAACCTTTTTATATATATTCTTAACTCATTATGTGCTTCTAAATCTGCATTACCTATATTATACAATAACGATCCAAGCAACTCTTTACATCTATTTAAGAAAATAAGAAAGTAATAAACGTATTATTAAGATACAAATACAATATTTGTTAATTATTGTTTTTATTAAAATAACATTTAACTAAATTTATTGTAATATTGTATAGCAAAATACTATACTTTATTTAGCTCATTTTATGAATTTCTCAAAAAAATTTTCTTTAGGAGAAGAAAAACTACCAAAAATTAATGAAAAAACGGCAAAATTCATGGAAGTCGTAATTTTGACGAAATTGGTTTTAAATTGTTCATAATAACTAATGCAATTTTGAACAAAGCTTGCATTGCATTCAAATATTAATTATAATAAATACTAATTTCTGCGAGAACCGTCCGGAACCGCTCAGAATCTAATAATGATTATCAAATGATTTGATAAAAAAAGTCATGATTATTTTTATTAATAAGTTATAAGTTTAATAATACTAAAATAGTACCTATTTCCACTTGTAATCCGTTCGTTTGTCTTTATGTGCATATTATTTTGGTTATTGATATTTACGCCTAAATACTTGTAATTGCAACTTTTTCAAATTTGTAATTATAAACTCCTATAGAATCTATATTTAGTGGATTTCTCCAGACAATCATGTACTTCGTTTACATTCAGTTCCATTCCTTTACTGAGATTATAAATTATCGGTAAATTAACACATGATTACTGATTATAATACACGTTTAGTCAAAAAATATATTGTGTAGCACTATAATTATATACATACATATCAATAAATGAATTTATTTACTTTTAACTATCGTATCGGTCTTTTGTTAATGTCTATGTTTTTATTAAATTCAATATTTCAACAGTAGACAATTCGTTAATTCATAATATTATCTACATCTAAATGCAGTGGCGCATTTATGGGCGAATACCCCGGGCAGAAAAATATGAGAAGCGGTAAATTTAGTTAATAGTATATTTAGTATTTAGTTTACAATAGTGGGGTGGGTGTTAATAAAATTTTGCCCCAAGGTGGAAAACATATAAATACGCTACTGCCTATGAGTCATCTACTTCGTCTCATTGAAAATTAAAACAGTTATGTCCATCGCGTTGGGTTTGAGTCATGATTCAGCAATAATTTATATAGAATTACAAGATGCCGTAATAAAATAAGTAAAATAAGTACTTGGCCAGATAAAAATATGTCTTAATTAACTAATCAATTACTTTTTACTAAAAGTAATTTCAATTTTTAGTTCAAATATTATCAACGACATTTGTTGCAAACCTACCCCATAGTAAACTTCTACAAATTTTATTTGTCACATATTGTTAATATGGCTGATAATATAATTAATGTTTTTAAACAAATGGGATCAAATTAAAAATTAATTCCTAATAATGTATCAAATAGTTAAGACGTTTTGTATTAGATATTTTGTTCTGATATGACTTTTTCTTTACCTCGTCGAACTGGTTTGTAATCCACTGAAACAATATACCTTGACTGAAAAATATTACTCTGTTACAAATGTTGTTCTATTTTTAGAAAATTGTATTTCTATGATAAATATCCATTTACCAAAACACTAATATCTATCAAATAGTTTTAATTGTTTGATACCTATTAAAGACAAAAGCCTCAAAGAGAGTGTTATGAAAATGATATAAAATACTTATTACTTGATAGAAAAATACTTTAAATATTTACCATTATTTCAACATTAATTGTAACTTAAATTTAATGGAATTAAATTCAAACAATTCCTAAAATTGAAACTAACGTTTTAGAGTTATTGAAACATTCTACAGAGATAGATTATTTAAATATTTTTAAACTATTAAATATTTTGGCTACAGTACCAATTACACAGCTACTCCCGAAGCCCGAACGATCGTTTTAAACATTCAGGTGCTTAAAAACGTGAGAAATAGTATCAGAAAAAATCAGCTCAATTTATTAGTTTAATTCCACATACACACTGAAATTAAAGTAAACGTGGAGAAAGTTTTAGATGAGCTATCAAAAAAAACAAATAAATAAATAAATTAGATTTAGACCTATTGTGATTTTTTAAATAATTATGATATCATTTTAAAAATATGTGTAATTCTATATACGTCTTTATATATGTCTTTAATTTTAATTCTTGTTTTTAATAAGAAATTAATTAATTATGTATCAAGTTTTTAAATTAATTTTATTTGAAATTTATATAAAAAAAACCTTATTGTTATTATAATTTATTTAATTTAATAAATCATTTTTTTCATTTCGTGCATTGCAATTAACATACCCGTATTTTAGTATATAAGTATGTGAAAATAAGTGACCTAGATTAAAACTAAATTAAAACTATTAAATATCTAAAACTATTCCAACAATTTTTGAAACAAAAGTAGGTACCTACATCTAAAAATTTGACTATAAACTGAATTATGAACCTATATTATAATTTTAAAAATTGATTTTAAAAAAATGGGGGAACGTCAATTTAGGATATTCCTCCTTCGTCTCTTCGGTACTCGGAGAAATAAGTGGTTTATTATAATTATTAAGATTTGAATGCAATTATATTGCATTAGAAAATACGATTCTAACCAAATCTCAATATACTAATATATATTATACTAGCATAATCTAATAATCCATTCCAATATTTTACTACGAGTGTAAATTACACATGTATATTTTCAAAAACAATTTCAAATTCCTACGATCAAAATTAAAGGAGTTATCATTTCATGATAAAAATTGTCAGTCACGATTTTCAAAATCATATTTAGATAGATTAAATAGTATATGATTACATTTTTATAAAATTTCAAACCGTTAAATCGAAAATTGCAGGTAATATTAAACATTTTTAGAAAAAATTCAAAGCTCTATATTTAGCCATAAAATCGACCAATCAATTCCAAAATTTTACTAAACGTAAATATTACCTATGTGAGTACTTAAAAAAAATTTAAGTCCTTACGATCAAAACTCAATTAGTAATCAAAAAATAAAAAACGTAATTTTGCCGATTTTCCGCTTCTCAAGGAAAAACATTTGGGAAATTCAAAAAATGAGCTCAATAAAGTAATAACTAGATGAAATTTGGTATGGAAAGGATATTCTATTTGTGGTCATCAGACCATTATTTGTACCCAAAAAAATGTTTTCATGGATCAGAAAAAAAATAATAAAAAGCCTATAAATAAAAATTGTCAGTCACGATTTTCAAAATATTTTGTAAAAAGATTAAATAGTATATTAGTAAGATTCTATAAAACTTTCAAACTGTTAAACCCAAAATTGTAGGTAATATTAATTCTTTTTCTAAAAAACTTCATAAATTAATATTATGCCAAATAATCAACTAATCAGTTCCAAAATTTGACCACACTTGTATATTACTTATGTTAGAACTCAAAACAATTTTCAGGTCCCTACGATCAAAGTTCAAATAGTTATCACAAAATAAAAAAAATTTTAAGTAACAGAAATCGTAATTTTGCCGATTTTCCGCCATTTTTTGGCAGTTTTTCTTCTTCCAAGTTCCGAGGAAATGCTTTTGAGAAATTCGAAAAATGAGCTTAATAAAGTACGAACTAGATGCAATTTTCTACCGAAAGTATAACCTATTCGTGGTACTGGGACCATTATTTCTACCCAAAAAAGTATTTTCATACATAAAAAAAAAAAATACCTTTGTAAAACCAATACATTTCTCGCTTCGCTTAGAAACAAAAAAAATAGTTCTTTTATTCATACGTATACCTATAATCTACATGCTTTATCTCATCATCGCGGTGCTTAATGTGACTACTATGAAAATCCTATTATTATCGATTAAATAAATATACTATTTTATTTTATTTAAAATATTACAGAACTAGAAGATACAATTTTACGAAAGTGTAAATTCCAAAATACTTAAGGGCCGATAATACTATATCACTGAAAACTTAATAATGGCCGAATTTTTAAATTATATTGATTTTAACTATAATGTTAATAAATAATGCCAATATACAGCCCTGTATTTAGGGAGGGGGGCAAGTATTCCATGTTGCCCGTGGAGGTAAATTTTAAATTCATTAAGGGATCGTATTAAATATTTACATTTGTTCGGTTATTTTTACACCCTCCTAATCGACATCAGAAAAAGGAGAAGAATTAAAAAAGTGCCCCTGGGCGCTAAAGTTTTAAATACGACTCTGCTTGTGTTAAGATAGGTATATAATTTTATACTCTAAATGAAAAATTAAATAGTTACGAATTATTCGATTAAATTACGAATCTATAACAAATATGAAATAACTATCGTTAATATAAATTTTCGATCAAATTGAATTAATAGTGTATTAAAACCTAATTAAGATTATTTTTGATGTTAAAGAAAATATAAGTATAATTGATTTTTTAAAAAAAGAATTTCATATAATCTACATTATTAATAGTTAATTAATCATAATTATAACATATTTTTGAAAATTAATATAAAATAAAATAATTATTTTTTAAATTCTCTTTTTTCTTTCCCTCCATTTTACACAATTTATCAGCCTCAGGTATACTCCTTCACCAATTTTATTTATCGGCTATATCTTCAGTTATATGTTTGTCGGCAATTTTTTACTTTTGGCCAAATCATTGTTATTGGCCCTTCGTACCACACCTTGAAGTATAATGCTAATCAAATATGTTTTTATTAATTAAAATAATTTGTTAACGAATCTGAATATTCTAAAATCCGGTGGAAACTCAGCCGTTTTATAAGATTATTATAGAAGGTGTATGAGAACATGCTACGACAAGTGAAAGTAATTTGATTATAAGGTACGTCGTATAAGCCGGTAATTATTATGAACGAAATTATAATATATCGCGATTTCTGACTCTCACGCATCCATTGTGTCCGTGAACTTGACGAGGTCAGGGTGTCGAGTATCGCGCATGTGATGACACAGACACACAATGGAATATTTTTATCAGACGTATTCGTTCGTAAATATTCTTATAGACTTAGATGTTGGGTTCTGAGGTTCAAGTATAATGGTATACTAATTTTTTGTGGTATCGATGACTATGTTATATTCATTTTCTTTCCATTTGATCAAGTGTAAATCTGCTATTGTATCATACACATATTTGCATTGCATACATATTGTATACCTACTGATAATATTATAACATACCTACTCACAATGATTATAACGTCGAAAAAGAAAAATCAACTTTAACAGTGTGTAAACTAAATGGAGAAAGTACACGATAATGTAAACACTATATAGGTAACTCATTAAGTATAAATGGAAAATTGGAAATTTAATGTAATTCATTTGATTCAGCTAATTGCTGATATTATATTATAATTACACAAGTATTAATATTATAATAATAATAATTATTATAATGTGATTTTAATTATTATTACTGGAAATATGGAATAAAGATCATAGAATTTTGTTTTTTTTTTTTGTTAAGATTTAACGCGAGCATCCTTATTACGTTGTGTCTATGACACGTTATTGGACATAATATTGTTCACTGGTCTATGACAAGATGTACAACAACATATTTAAATGACCTAATTATGTTTGAATAAAGTATATTCTCGTCAAGATCGTAGATCTTATGTCATACAAATGTTGATACTTGCCAGGCTTTATTCTTTAACAAATATATTATTATATTATACGATAATGTACCAATTGAGCCAAAAGAACATGTTTTTCGTTCTATGACTTCTGGCGATTACCCAATCCAAGCTTACATAAGTTATACTTGGAATGTCTGTATATTGGATTTGTTATATTCTTAGCATTAAATTTAATACAATTAGACAGTTTTTTGTTTATACAACTTTATGAATTATTTTAAAGTTATTAGTAGGTTACAATAATAAAATTACTCTTTAAATTACAATTCGTAGGAATATTACTTATACATACAATAAGTTGTAACTAATTTTATCCGCTTATAATAATAATCATTAATATATATATACATATATATATATGTATTAATGACTATTGCATTGTTTTTATACGTTACATCTTCGATGTAATGCTAAACTATACACAAATTCGTTTCTAAGAACAGATACTCAAAATAAATCATTTTTACATTACAAATATAACTTTCTACAAATACATTTTTATCAAATAATACAATATATTGGTCGAGACATAAAATATTAAGAATTATTTAGAAACAATTTTACTATGGTAATTTTTTATAGTTTCTCATTAAAAAGGTAAAATAATTTATACCGGTTATAAAATAACTCATTAAGCAAATTAAATAAGTATATAGTATCAACTTCAATTAAACTCATTTGATATTATTTTATTAACATAATCATAAATGAAAATTAACGTGTAGTATAAATACATTTAGTTGGCTAAAATAACTAATTAATTAAAAAAACAAGTATTGAAAAGCACATTCTATGAATGTCCTAAATTCCTGGTTTTCATACAATTCAATGTTTTCACTTAGTTATGACCCATACTTCAAATATAAGTACATTTAAATCAATTATAATAATATAAATTTGGAAACAAAATAATATCCCAAATCAATATTGATATGCTATTAACATTATACTATTATATATTATAATGACGGACAGACGGAATACAAATATATAATATATTGATTAAACCTTTTATCGGGTAGATTACTGTCAATGCAAGATTTGAACTTTTAGTTTATTATTTTCGGGTCATTATAATATTTAATAAATATATGAATATAAATAATATTAAAGGTATAAATTATAATTGAAAATTAAACTGTTTTTAACCTAAATAAAATTGGTTAGGTAGGTACCCATCTTTTAAAATGAATACCATGACACGTGATACCTAAATCTTAACTTATCGAAATTTTGGATATTTAAATACATTTTCTATTTGATAAAAATTAAATGTTTTAAATGTTCATTTTTCAAACTAAATATCTAAATAACTCATTAAGTTACTAATTTTAATAGTATATACAATGTGGTCCAGATCTATTTACTAATTGAAATAACTTCACGAAAATTTTTAATTTTTAAATGAAGGTTTTTATAAAAATTATTATTTAGGCGATGGATTATAATATTACCTCTGTGATTTTTTAGTTTATTTAGTAAACATATAACACAAATTATTATTATTTTTAAGTTATGTGAAATTTGAAGATAACCATTTTAAAGAGTACCTATGTATATTGATGTTTAGGAATTATTTTCATATAATATAATTATATTTCTGACTTTACTTTTTGTAATTATTTAATCTATTATGTCATAGAATGTAAAATCATTATTAATAGGTATATAATTATTATTATCAGTTATCAATATTTATCGAGAATTACAATCAACTCGTAGCTACAACTATGAATGTACCTTTGTTACAGGGTAATAAAAATTTTGTGTTATAGAAATTTACTCGATTCGATAAACAAAATATAGAGAATAATGCATTTTATAACACATTTTAATCTACTATAATCAATAGCTATTTAGAGGTTCAATATTTTTAGACGCCCCTTTTTGTATTCCGGGGGGCAACATTTGAAAATAAAATGAAAGTATCTATTTTTTTATTATAAAATTAAATAACTACTACTTATATAAAATTTTGATCAACCTAAAAATACCTATCTACTATATTGATAAATATATATATTAGTAAATTTCATTTAAAAAAAATATGAATCCGATTCAATTATAATAAAATAGCTATACTCCGTCGTTAAATTTTCTCTAATTGTACCTTATACTTATTATTATTAGTTTTACCTCTAACATTTTGATCTATATTTTTTTAAATTATGAGTGTATATAAAGACGCAAAACATATATTTAGTGAATCTGATATAGAAATAAAAAAAGACAAAATATTTGATATGTTTGCCAGTTGTACCTACTTGTAATTCTATACTAACAAAATTAAAAGAATAAAGATGTAATAACAAAGTTATTATTGTTATTTTTTTATAAATAAACCTATTTAATTATCTAATATATATTTGAGTTTAATTTTTGATTATACAGTATAGGTATTATACTAATCTGTAATTTTGTAAATTGACTTTTTTGTATTAAGTTTAATTAAACAAAAATAAATAACAATAAAACAAGTAGATTGATTTTATATGTATTACATTATTTTATATTTTGAGTACATATTGAGTATATTTGAGTTCCATTATTTTTATAAAAAATATTTTTATTTAATTAGTTAGAGGTGTGATGAGTGGTGCATATTGAACTGATGGTTGCAAAATACTTCAGCACCACTGAGTTTGTGATAAACTATTAATTTAGCATTGATAAAGATATTTTCTGTCTTCTTATTTCAATATAGATTTGATTCATACTTAATAGAAAAAAAATATTAAAAAAGTACACTTGTTTAAGAATCGTTCGACGATACAATAACTACGTCCGACATGCACCTATATTGGTTAATTTTACAGATTGTGTATCTTCAAATAAATACTGTAAAAAATAATTAATTATTTAAAATAATTTCAATAATTTTTAGTTTTATTATTTGTTTATATAAAAAAAATATTGTTTATATTTTATTTAGGCCCCATGAAAAAATGTGTATTGATATTATATAAATTTTAATTACCTATATATTAACTTTTTAAACTTTTTCCAATATTTTTCGATTAACATATATATCTAAGAACATTTATACTATATATAATATTAATAGATTATATTGTAAAATGATAATAAAAATTGTCGTAAAAATATTGTGCAAAAAACTAAGAGTGTGCGATATAGTATGAATTCATTTAGTTACCAAGAGATGCTGAAAGCGCAGGTGGACGGAATGTACTGCAAGAACAACACCGTGGCGCACAGGACTACGGCGATGTTGGTGACCGGCGGCGACGATAGCCGCGGGAGACGCGTCGATATGTAGCTGCTCGTCATTTCCAAGACGTTATGCAACTAAGCAAGCGCTTTTCCTTTCAATTCGTATAAAAACGCACTCACCCAAGTCTCCTCTGTTTGCCCCTGCCCTCCCCGCCCAAAAACCTATTTATATATATATTATATATACCTATATAATATATACACCGATAACCGATATAATATTATAACAATGATAATAATAATATGTATTATATATACTGTGTTACCGATAGATACACTAGTACACGACGAAAATTATTTTTTACTGCCACGTATGAAAGTTGTAAAGTTTAAATGATTGTTAAGCAGTAATAAAAATAATGACTGTATTATTATTATTTATTATTAAACATATTACGTAGGTACTATACATACGTATAACATTAATACGATTAAAACGTAGCTAAATTATTATATTAATAATAATAATATGTTATACGTGGATAACCGCAATGGATAAAGATAAACAAACTATTATCCGTATGCATCTCATACATGTTTGTTCGGTGACTAAACAAATATAAATTACAATACATTTGTAATAGTAAATGATAATGCATACCAAATATAAATATTATTATGCCTGAGCCATTAGGTACATAAAATTATACAAGGTATCTCCATAACATTGAATTTACGAATTGTCCTAGATCTATTTACTAATTATAATATCTCCGTGAAAAATGAAGATTTTTAAATGCAGTTTTTTAATTTATTATTTAGGCAATAATATAAAGTATTTACGTCTATTATTTTTTTAAATTTTAAAATAACTTTATTTTTTAAGTAATGTGAAATTTGAAGATAGCCAATTTAAAAAAATTATTTGTATGTAAATTTAATGGATCAAATTTTTTATTTAATCCAAATTAATTTTTAGGAATTTTTTAAATTTATTAGATAAATCATATTTCTGAGATCATTTTTTGTAATTATTTAATCTAATGAAAATTTATTTGAGTATAAAATTTATATTATCAATAAGTATTTAATATTATGATAAGTAAATGATATAAGTATTCATTGTATTGCAGCTATTTAATTTTGTAATGTAAATTATAATATATAATTTTTGAGAACATTACTATTATTGATAACCTAACCTATTAAATTATTTCAAATAATGACATCAGAAATATTATTTATCCAGCAAATGAAAAATATTTCTAAAAATCTATATATTGATTCTTGATTAAATTAAGAGGTCAACACATGAACATTTTCACAAAAAATATAATCTTTTAACTGACTATCTTTAAACTTCAAATAACTTAATAAAAAAAAAATTGTTTTATATGTTTACTAGAGGTTTACAACTAAAAAAATAATAGAAATAATAGGTATCGAATTGAAATCCATAAAAAATAAAAAGAATAAATAATTTAATACAATAATATGTTTAAAATTATATCCTAATAGGCTAATTAATTAATTGATTTGATTTTTATTCTAATTCATTTTCACAAAATAAATATTATCTATTTGAAAATGTAACTTTCTTATTAAAATTGATTGCCGTATTATAGTAGTAAAAAACTAACTAAAAATATAACCAACTCGGATCGAGTGAAGTTATCGAGTTCCTGTTAATAACTTTTTAGGTACAATAGCCAGTAGCTAATAAATAATAAAATATTTTTATGATTAAATATTAAAGATATTATAATAAATAAATAATTTTCATTCTACTTACTTATAATATATACGAATCATATTTCTTTTTATATTTAAACCTATAATATGAGTACTGCAGTAGGTAGGTATACCTAATAACCAGTATCGTAAGACCGTAACTATATATTATGCCTTATGCGGGGCTCGGATGCGAACAATAATTATTTTGATATTATATTATCAATATATCATTACCATTGGTAATTATATCTATTTACTTGGGGCCCCGTATTGAGTTATTCGGCCCTTCGTTACTTCAAGCGGGGGTAGCACAAATCCCTAGTACCCCGTTAGTTGCGGTAATGATAAATGATAATGACTACGTTATCAATACAAAACACAGGAATAATTAGTAATGTTAATTTATTAACTAAGTGTCTAGATATATTCAAGTTTTACTATCAACTAAACTATACTATCACAACATAAATTGTTGGTCTATATTCTATTTTTATATTAATTAAATTAAAATTATAATGTTTTTAGCCATATTATTCTCAATAATAAATAATGTGTATATTTAAATTTATGAACTGTCTATTATTATGAATAATTTAATTCAATACTTAATGTCAAAAACTATAGTTAACCAATGATTTTATTTTTATAAGTACTATAATTACAAGTACCTATTATAATAACTATCTACTATTAACTAATAAACTATAACATTTAATGAATAGTACGTACCATAATTAATTAATTGTAAATATTAAATCACAGTATAATATTATTATGACCTAACTAATTTTCTAAATTACAATATTTAGAAACTAGAAAGTGTAAAATACACAAATAACTGAAATAACATTAGTAAACAGTAGGTATGTACACTAGTTTACTATCGCCTGTATATTACGGTTATCATTAATTGGAAAGCATTTCTATGTTAAAAAAAAATAATTTGTTGTATTTATTTGCATATATTTATAAATATGAATCGAAGAACTATTTTTTTTTTATTACACGTGTTATTAGTTTATTACCTACTAATTCACCTACATAGATTTATATAAATATATTATCATACTATTGAATTTCTGGGAAGTATTTTCGTAAATATATAAAAACATGTTTTTTACATTTTTTTTTTTCATTACAGTGGCGGCACCAGAACTTTTTGTCCAGATGGACCAAGTTGGGGCCATTGATTTAGAGGGAGTGCCAGTGTGCCAGTAGCATAACAAAAATCGCTAATGACAATACTTTAAAATCATACAGGATGGGCCAAGAAGATTTTAAGGCTCACCCCAGGCAACGTCACTGAATCATTACGTATACATTTATACACACTTATATATAAATTGTATTATTTTGATAAGTATTGATTTATCTAGGATATTTTTATAATTTACTTTATTCATTATACTATATAGATAAATCATGTGTATGATATTTTTAATATTTTTATTGTTTATAATTAAAATAAATTACCATATTATATTGAATATATATCTATAAAGTATATGTTGTATCTTATGAGCTAAATACTCTTAAAACCTATAAATTAATATTAAATTCCAACAATATTTATTCATTGTGAAATGTGTTTTACTTTTTTAGTACTATATTTAAATATCTATCAATATAGTTAATTGGTTATAAATGTATATATAACTTTTGTTTTTACCAATAATTTATTTATTTTATTTTAGTGTACTTGAAACACTTACGCAATAAATTATAATATTAAATTAGGTATGTATATACCTAGTAGATAACATAGCCACATACCTACTACATACAATAAGTAAACACACTACCAAAATTAAAAAGAAAGATTTAACTTTTAATTTAACTCAACTTTTAAACTTTTAAATTATAATTATTTTACATGATATGTAATGTGTTTGTTATGTATATTGTATATCCTTGCATTGTATATGAATTTCTAAAACAATTTTTTTATGTATTTCCATACATTAGTAATTCATTAACAAATTGTGTATCTTAAAACTTTTCAAAACTGTTTTGAGTTGCTTTAATTTAATTTCGTAAAATTGTACATAAATAGTTATTCTAGTGTATAACTTATTTAAGTCAATAAACTTTAAAACTTATGTTGTCAAAATGGACAAATTAAAATTTATAAAATAAATTTAACTTCAAATAATAATGAATACCTAAGTATATGAATTATATCAAAATGAATATGTTATGTTTACCGCATAGTTTTTGTTGATTGATTCATATAGATATGAGTAGGTACCTACGTACACGTATAATACGACCTGGTGTATCTGGCGAATTATTTACTCAATTTTTAAATATTTACAATAACGATCACACGTTGTTCAGTAAATCTGTTCCATTAAAAACTTTGGAGCGCACGATAATATTTTTAGGCATAATATTTTTGTTTTTGCTTATAATATTTCGAAGGACTTTTTTTATATTATTAAGTAATTTATTTCCTATAAACTTTTGTTGTCAATTTCTATGTTACCATAAGTTATGTACCTTTATTGTTCATTATATTATTTTATTATTTGTTAAATGTAAAATTAAATAAATACCAAGCTATTGTTATTTGATTTTAGTTGACCTAATTATTCATTTAGCTCTATTTTTTAAATCAATTGTAATAATATGCACACACACACAAATGCTTCACACGTGGTAAATTATAATATAATGTAATAAGTAATTATTCTTGTTGATATCTATCACATTTGTATTTTTCAAATACGCATTACCTATTATCACAATAGGTACTAATTTATCAACATTGAATAATAATAAGACAATTGTTTATATTTATAGGTACTATTATGTTAAGTACCCTTAAATACATTTATTCAATACCACATAATTTGTATATAGATAACGGCGATAACGCATTTTGAGTTTAGACTTAAATATTGTTAGTTATAATTTATATTTACCTTGAGGCTTGATATCTGCAAATAGAATGTATATTTTATTTTTTATATAAATTAAGTTTGTGCATTATATTTATTTTAGCATTAACTATTATAAATGTATAACTAATATAGAACTGTTGTACACATATTTACTTAAACTAAATTACTAAACTGCCTACATAGAGTATCTACCTACTTGTCTATATAAATAATACTCAAAATTATATTTGTATTCATATTTCTTAATTTTAAAAATTATGTTTCTTATATTTTTCATTTTAAAAACAAAAACGTATTTTTAAATAATTTTATTAGAAGATATTATGTAGATACTTATTCCTCTGTATTCAAAATTTCGTTAAAACTTAAAATTGTCAAAAGTAGGTATATAAAGTAGTATTAGTAAATATACACAATTAAAAGAGCGGATGCTGGAATAACGTCACGCTGGTATCTAAAACGAAAACTTGGTTTTACTATACTTATAAAGTGTGTACAAATTATATAACAAATTTTGGTACTTATTTAATAATTTTGAATATATTTTTCAACTTGCGGATGGCAGCGTAACTTATCTACAATTTAAAATACAATAGGTAATTTAAAACTTATTATTAAATAAATTATCATTGAAAACAAATAACCATAAACAATTTTTAAATTGTATTTTACATTCCATACTTCATTATTACTAGAAATTTGTGTATTAGGTATTTCAATTTTTCCGTCTTATTTCAAATATTTATGTTTTTTTCCAAAATAAATAGATTATCAGTTTAATACATTTATTTATTTAAATAAAAAAATAAAAAATTTTTATTATGTGAACTGTAAAATGTTGATTAGTGTTTAACTTTATATTTTAGTTTTAATTAATTGCAACTATTATTAATTGCTTTAATTGAATATTCAATAAACGAAACATAATTTCTATAAAATCTTAATATTGTTATAACAAACAGCATTAGATTAAATTCGTAAATCACTTTCATAAAATATTAGTTTAATATTGTTTTGTCTCATAATTCGATATTATATAACATATTATGAACCGTCGAGATCGATATAATAATATTATTATTATATTATAATGTTATTTAGATTATAGAATGTGTGTATTATCTTTAGAAAATATATGAAACTGTATTGAGTGTTGTAAAAAATAATTTTAAAAAGTAATTCAAATACTATTCTAATAATGACAAATATTATATAAATATAATTAAGATGCAAAAAATTAGTGTTGCATTTACGTAATTTAAACTTTATTATTATGTACAAAAAAATATTGTAATATGTATTATCTGTATAATCACATATTTATCATATTATATAATATAATAATATATAAATACTATAATATAGTAATATATACTAGCTATAATATGTGTTTACATTACTATTTATGATTAGAAAATTATCATAATAGGTATCATTTACATGAACTAGGAATGTAGGATTCTATTTATATAAAGGAAATCGTAAAGTAAATACTAAAAATACATTATTATTATATTTTTAACTATATAATAGATAGGTAGGTATGTTATATTATATAGCAATATATATATACATTGAAATTACCATTTTCATTTTTTTTATTGACCTGTTTATGTATTTAATTTTAAAGTCATGAACTATATATAATATAATATAATTTTATATACAAAAAACTCTCCAATGATTTTATTTATAGAAGTTACCTACGATCTATTAGTCTTAAAATCATCTACGTAATCTTGTATCAGAATTTTTGAATACTTAAAAGTTATTTTCTTATACTGTGCATTTTACATTACATAAAATAGATATAGACTGTGATATATTGCCTATTGGAGCGTAGTATACGGCGTATACTCATAACAATATTTGTAAAGAAATGCGTACACGCAATATAAAAATTAATTTTATAGGTATAATACGACCATAAGAGATTGCGCCGATTGCGATATACTATTGGTACCTACTGATAATAATAATTATCATTTGTTTTTTTCCAAATAAATAAAATAATGTATAATAAATAATATTAATTAATTATAAAATAAAAATATTTGTATTACTAATAATGTCATGCATGACGGTGATAGTTACCCTTCACCTAACCTATTCTCTTCACCATCATCGTAAGACTAGTTGTACAAAAACAAAATATTATTGACGTAACATTTGTTGTTCTGTTCATGGTTTTAAAGAATATGTAGAAGCAGAAAATAAAATTCCTAAAACATTACTTTTAGAATTTGATCATTCCATTTAAACATTTCCTTACTCTAGATACACACAAAAGTGAGAGGGGTTTTAGTCTTCTAAACTTAATAATATATTAATTTGTAATGATCTTACAAGTTAATTATAATACATGGAGCTCCATTGGAATTTTTGGTAACCAGATTTATATGTAGTTCAGTGGCGCAACTAGTGCTAAAAGGAGGGGGGAGTTAGCCCTAAATTAAAATATTTTTAAAAAGAAGTGGAGAATTGTCTTGTTTTTTGTAAGGAGCTATGAGTAATTTTGGAGGACTAAACCCCTCCAGCCCCCCCCCCCACCAGTTGCGCTTATGATGTAGTCTTGACTTATACATTACAGATGTACGATGATACTAGATTCAAAAAATATGTAAAGATACAGATTCAAAGATTTTCATTCACACTGTATGGAATATTTTATAATTTATAAAATACATTTAATGACAATAAATGTATATAGTTTGAATATTAAGTGTATTTTATAACTTTAAATCAATTTATAAGGTATTATGTTTCTATTAGTTATTTCATGTATGTTATACACCATACGTCCATACCTACGACTTAAAATTCAAAATTTTTAAAACAAAA
Source organism: Eriosoma lanigerum (assembly GCA_013282895.1). Lineage (NCBI taxonomy): Eukaryota > Metazoa > Arthropoda > Insecta > Hemiptera > Aphididae > Eriosoma > Eriosoma lanigerum. The sequence continues at coordinate 75,529 of CM023357.1, read as the reverse complement.
ACAATTCTTATTTAATAAATTATTGAGTTCTAGTTATAATTAATTTAGGTATAGATATTACATATCATTATTAAGAATACAAACTAATTATTTGACTAGAAATATAAAGAAAATTGATGTCAAATAATAATTTCTAGTATAATTTCTTTTTTTCTAATATAATTATGGAAAAAATATGGAATACACTTATTCAAGACATTATTTACCTATACATTCCTGGATATAAAAATATACCCAATAGGTTAGAAATATAACTATAATACCTATATTATTTTAATTTATATATTTTTTAATAATCAAAACAGCATTAATGTACAATTTCAATGAAGATATTTTTTTATTAAATCGGAGGTAATTCAATGTGTTACATTTTAAAAATATATATTGTTTTTTTTTTTATTGGAAATATTTATTTTCCATAAATGAACACAACATATTGTACTTTGAATAATTAGTAATTTATTTTTATTTTATCCTATCATAAAGATAATTTACTTACTAAAAATTACTAGGGGAGACTGGATAGTGGCATGGCGTACGAACTACTTTAAGATATGGAGCAAATATTAATTTTTACCCACCAACTTTTAATCATCTATAATCTATCTATAAATATATTATATATATAATTCACTCGCAAAAAATGTTTATAATATAGGTCTCGTACATGATAATATATTGTATATGTTTATAATAAACAAATTATTAGACGTATAACTTTGATAATAAAATGTTTTTGTTTGGATTATATTAATACTATTTATTTGATCTACATTAATCCAATCAACATTTCATTCATATCACTATTGATTATAAAAACTAGTATTTATAATCAATGGTACCAGTAGCCTCCCTAAAATTTTAAAGGAGCAAAATTAAAAACTCCTCTAAAAACTGCTCCTTTAAAACTTTTTCACCACGCCACTGAGACTAGGTATACGATTGTACCATTTTTTATAAAGTTATCTTTTTCTGCCAAGATTTAAACTGTTTTTGTTTGGAAGAAATTTTTTCAGAAAAAAAAACACATAAAATATTATAATATTCAATTTAACTAAAGATTATAAATATAAAAGCTTATAAAAAAAAGAATTGTGACTTGCGAATTTCAAAATATTTTATAAATAATTGAATAGTATATGCTTATGCTTATATACAATTTTTAACCCATTAAACCTAAAATTGTTAAAATATTAAACATTTTTGGATACCTACATTTAAAAGGTCGATATTTAGTCAGAAAATATACCTATCCATTCTAAAATTTTATTACGTATGAAGACTACCTATGAGAATACCCCAAAAAATTCATGTCTCTTTACGTCTCTTTTCTCTTTATGTCTCTTTTCTACGTTTAAAAATGTATTAGTTATCATAAAAAAATTTAAATCAATTTCTTTAAAATTACGATTTCCGTGAATTTCTTTGGTTTTCCGTTATTTTTATAGTAGTATTTTCTTGCCCTAGAAAAAACTTTTGAGGAATTGGAAAATAAGTGATGTATAGTACCAATTAGATGCAATTTTCTATCAAATTCATACCGTATTTGTGGTAATCGAATTATTATTTATACTTGAAAAGATTAAACATTTTTGAAAACAAATTCAAAGCTTTATAACTAATTAGATAATTAACCAATCCGTTCCAAAATTTTACCACACGTGTATATTACAAGTACCTTTAGTAACTTTTTTAAGTCCCTACAATCAAAACTTAATTAGTTATCATGAAATAAAAAAATTCAAAATAACGGAAACCGTAATTTTGCTGATTTTCGATTTTTGCGAAAAAATTTGTAACCGATTTCCAAACCTGTATTATCGCGAAATTCGTAGAATAATTATTATGTATTAGATTTATTAGATGTAGATTGAAGTTTATTTGGTTTTCAGTTTTCTGATTCCATTTATGTTTTTTTTTTTTTTAAGATTACATTATTTAATATTAAATAATGTTAAATAAATAACGTGCTCACGCATGCGCAGTATGTACGCGGTTCAAAACAGTTTCTAGACGCTCCTCCAGCACGCAGCACGCTACAATGTTTATCAACTTCAATATAGAAGTATGATAAGGAAAAGATAATATTGTAGTTTAATACTATAGTAATACTACTATAATAGTTATTAAAAAAATTGTCTGTTGGTTTGTATGGTTTATTGCAAATTCAAGCACTTTTTTTTAATGTTTCAAAAACGTTTATAATGTGATAAATAACTAATTGAAATTTATATAAATTTATTATATTTTATAGGCATAGAGGTTACTGTTGTTATTGTTGTATATTAGACATGAAGAAAATATTAAAATTGAGATGACATCTGTTAAACATTTACAATTGACATTAGCTATCATGAAGCCTCATGTAGTGTCTTGCCCGTTTTCCTTGCTTGTAAGTAGGTATTAATATTTAAAACTGATCCATTAACTTTTCTTTCAACATATTATGTTGTATTTGTATTTCATAAAAACAAATTGCATTTCATACGCCAGTATTCAGATATTTTATTGGTAATATATAAATACGAATAAAATATGAATATATCTATCAAATTAAAGTTTTTGAAGAAATGTTTATGTTTATTTTGAAAAAATTATTTATGAATTCTATAGGACATAAGACGAACAATACTCGTCAATGGTTTTTATATTGTTCGTTCTATGCGTCAAACAATGAAGTTAGAACAGGCAGAGCAATTTTACAGTGAACATAAAACTAAATTTTTTTACAATAGGCTTATCACATTTATGACAAGGTAACACAATGTATTTTATTGAAAAAATAATATTTTATTTAATATATTAACTTGTAGTGGACCATCAGAAATTTACATTTTGGCTAGAGAAGATGCAATTTCAGTTTGGCGTCATTTAATGGGACCGACCAAAGTATTCAAATGTCAAATAAGTGATCCTGATACTATTAGAGCTAAACATGGACTCACTGACACTAGGAATGCTACACACGGATCTGGTAATTTGTTTATAATTTGTATAAATTAATTTTATTGACATGATATTTAGATACTTTTAAATGAACAATTTTTGTCTTCTATTTGAATCAATTATATTATATATAATATTAATATTATTATATTATTTTTATATTATTAATTATAGTATATGATATACCATTAATAAAAAAATATTTCAGATTCAGATACATCGGTTCGTCAAGAAGTCAGTATAATGATACCACAGTTTTCTTTTGATCACTGGGTAAATACCGAAGAACCTATGTTTAGAAATGGAAAAGTGCACTTTAACAAAAAACAGTTTATTCATTATGTACACATATAAAAATGTTGTAAAACTATTACAATAATTATTAATTTTAACAATTTTTTAGGTATAGTATGTGTAGAAATTAATTTTAAAAAAAATGAATTTTACCATATTAATTGTGATATGTATATTCCACTTTATTTTTTTTTTTTGTAAAATAGTATTATATAAAATGATATTCTAGTAATAATTGAAATATATTGTTTCTCATGAAAATATTTATTTCATTTGATTTATTATCAATTGTATTAATGTGTTAATTATATTCAAGAGAATACTTATACATTAATTATAAGTAAATATTACATTTTCATTAAAAATATTGCTATTGAGTATTATAATATATAACATACATTTTAAAAGTATGTTACACCCGCATGTTTTTCAATGATGCTGCTTTTGTCTATCTAATGGGGAATATAGCAATCACAGCAACACATTTTTTTTTTTTTGTAAGGACTTTTGTTTTTTCTACTCTTTACACGATGGCTACTCACATTAGGGTGTGCGACAAAACTTTGTCATATACATAAATAAATAACAGCAATACAAAACATTAATTACGATATTTAAAAAAATATAAACTAGGTGGTATTTTACTTTTACTTTTTTTAAGTATATGACACACATCTCCAAAATATGCTTCTTTTTAAATTTGCTAATTGATATTATATAGATGTTATATGTTATATTAAAATATGTTATACTTTAAGTTCAATCTAAAAGTCACAATTAATGTTTTGTGTTGTTATGATTTTTCTCTATTCCCCGTTAGATGGACAGGGCATGTGTGAATACATTTTTCTTAATAGTATTTTATAAGACTTTAAAAAAATAATGTATTATGAAATTAAGGGGGATTGAAAGTGTTTTTACAATTATTAACTTTACTCTAATGTCGGATTTCATAAAAGACCAAGAACTAGTTATCTAACGGATAACTTAGAAATGAGATTGATAAAATATTTGTTTGTTGCACAACTGAAATTTATCCTTTATTGATTCTATGAATATGTTGTTATCTGTTTGAAAACTATTTGAAAGTTTCCAACAACTTTATTTTTAATGTAAATAAGATTTTATGTTGTGTCTGGTTCTGTATAGCTACAATAGTTGATGTATGTGGATATAGGGATTAACAATTTACTAGAACTAATGAACATTTATATTAATATGTATACTAGATAAAGATATTATGTAACATGTACAAAACAAAAATTGTCTATACACAACTTCTTAAATTTTTAATAATTATATAACAAATTTATTTATAATTGAACATTGTTCTATCATAATTAATTGCCATTCAAACCAAAATGGTAATAATTGCATATTTTGTATTTTATTGTATATAATATTATAATATACTATTATTTGTATGAATTTTTACATTACTGGAAATAGAGATTTTACAAAATTATATCATAGCTCTTTGTAATGAATATTTGTGGGTTACATATTTTTTAAGTTTTTACAATATTCACAATAATATGTAAACATAATTCATAATTTAATATAAAATAAATTATTAAAATATGTATAATCATAAATATAAGTATATAATCTACTGGGAGCTTAGTTTAAACAAATGCTTGATTTAATATAAACAAGACATATAAATATAAAATAATTCTTCTTCTACCTTGCCTTGCACTCAAGTCAGGATGGAGTTGGATACCTTGGTCTTACATTGATGGTACTTAGTACATAACATATAATCATGCGTAGCTATTCTTTTACATTCTACAGGTTCTGATCATAAAAAATTACATTAAATTAACTAATATATATATATAAGGTCATAGGGATATAACCATAGATAATAAAGAAAATTATTTTTATTAAAATATTTTAAGTAATATTAGTTTTTATTTTACAATTCAAATGTATTAACAATATTATAATAATTAAGGGGCTTTAATGCAAAATGTACTATTTCCCAAGGCTGGACAAGTTAATTAATTTTTTTAACTCTTTAAGTAAAGTTATTTTAGAAATTCTTTTGTAAAGTTAAACGTTAACAGTTACTTTTAATTTTAATTAATTTAAAAACGTTAAAAGTTAATTGATAGAAAGTAACTTAATTAGTTTAAAAGTTTTAAAAAAAGTTAAATTTAATAATTTTTAAACCAAACACTATTATATACCAAAAATCTATTAACAAATTTATTAACAAAAATTACAATTATTGATAACTGAATAATAAACGTAAAAATAAACCAGTGGCATATTCATGTTTATGCGCTTTGTGCATGTACCTACCAATTCTTAATATATTTTATTGTTCAATCACTTCTATTTCCAATTTTGTGATTATTAAATTCCAATTAATTTTAATTGTAAATTGTAAATATTCTAATATATTAACTTTATTTATACATATATATATTAGGTATATACTGTCTAATAATAAGAAAACCATTAGTTTTTTTTAAATAAAATTCTTTACTTCAATTGCTATACTGCTAGGTATTTTATTTACAAAAATTATATTCATAAAACTAATAGGAAATAGATTGTGGGCTACAGAATTATTAAAAATATTTAGAAGATGTCTTGATAGCTAAAGATAGTTAATTAACTGACATTTCACCTAATACTTTAATCCAAGGAGTTTTAATTACACAAGATTTAATTTTTTCAAAATTAACTTGTTTACAATTCCTATAAATATGTTCACTAATAAGCATTGGAATAGTAACTAGAAGTAGACAGCTGATTGAAAGAGATGGGTTATGTAAGTCATATGGGACAAGAGATTCTAGAGATAGTTCAACGTTTAAATTGGAACCTAAAAACACAAGGTCAAGTAGAGCACCATTTTGGTATATGAATTCATTATTTTGGGATAAAATAAAAGGGCATATTGGAGGCCAATTACTCTTACTTTGTCGTTAAGTGTACCACTAAAGCATTAAATATTAATTTGTCATTTTTTTCGAACCATATATGCAAAATTGAAACATAATATCAATTTCATATATTTCAATACAAGCCTATGGTGGTATAGAAATACCTCCTATTAGTACATTAAGCTGATTTGATAATAGAAGTTTAACCAATACTTGTTCAACATTTTCACATTCAGTACAGATAAATGATTTTTTAACGGCAGTAAGAACCCCACCCTATGTATTTTAATACGGATTTTTTAATTTCTATTACATCTAAAAGCTAAAATCACAGGAAAATAATTCAGCTCTCGATATATCGTCTGAAAACCAAGTTTCAGTAAGCACAAAAACATCATATTGAAATAATATCAAATTTGACTTAAAATTAAAAATTTCAGTCCGAAGACCAGGCACGTATTGATAATACATTTTTTTCAATAATTTTCGCTGTAAAGGAGTTTTGTCGCTTACTATTCGAACCCCTTCACTAAAGATAGTGCCTGAACGCTTTTGTGTATTAAATAGAGTTAATAAATTTGCCACTGCTTCTTTACAATCGAAAATAATCTTTAGAGTACGAACAGAATCAACATTCAACGGACGCTTTTCCAAGGCGGACTACTTTTTATAGTTTTATATTGTGATGAATGACGTCACCCAAAGCCACTAGAATATTAATTATACTCGACCTGTCATAGGTTATTTTTTGTGGAACCGATATCGATGTGAATTCTGGAATCACGTATAAAATAAAATTAGTCCTGTACATTTCAGTCTCTTCTAGAACATTATTGATAACCAGATCTAAGTTATCGCCTACGTTGAAGATTTCTAATCTTGCCATTTTATCTTTCAAAACTTCAATTACACTTTAGAGCCTGTCATTATTTGCTCTCGTCTCAGTTATTTGAACACAAACGGATGCTAAATCAATTTTTAAATCTTTATACTGATGTAGCTTGTAAATCAGCGAGTTCCTTATTTAAAGCTAAAACATCTGTTTTTAAAGTCTTTAAAACAACCATTAGGTCCACAATAGAAATACAAGTATGCATAGTAAGAGCTTCTTTAAAATTGTTTTCTGAATGGGTTGAAATTGGTTTAGATTGTGGTTTAATTTGAGTAAAGTATTGACTTCGAACCGTAAAGTATTGACGTTCATTTACCCGATGCAGTCTCAGAAAATGATAATCATTTTGCAAATTATAAAATAATAATAGATCATACTGTAGAAATAGATGATGAACCTATGTTAGAAACACAGGAGTCAATTATAATTAATATCCCAACCAGTTCGTTACCAGACCCTTCCAATATTTTATCAAATATGCCTAATATAAATAAAAAATCTAATATTTAAGAAAACATTATTATTGAACCAAACCGATAAATTATATGAACCTAATCGTGCATGGTCTAAAACAAGTTATACTAAATCCAGATTATCCTTTTCCTTGTGGTCCAGTTAAAGATCTTTTTCATAGTGAAACGGCAACATCAATTTTTATTGAATTTATTGACGGTATCCTTGATCATCTTATATTTTAAACTAATTTATACAGTGGCGTAACACAACAATTTGGGCCCCCCTGCAAAAATAAAAAATGGGCCCCTAAAATATTGTTTAGGTAAAATTATTAAATTAATCATTTAATTTTTATTATTATAATATACATTAAACATTAATCTGATATAGGTTGAAATAACTTATTCCAATTCAAATTTTGTTATGACTTGATAAAAAATGACAATTTTATTTTAATATTACACAATTATTACTTAATGTATAAATTAAAAAATGTTACTGAATTATTTTATTTAAATTTTTGCGATCTTCTAGCATTTTTCTGGGCAAACTTGTCAATTAACATATTGATATCTAAACTGCGTATTCTCTCGTTTTCAGTACTTAATACACTTAAATCTGATAAACGTTGTTGTGTCATAGTACATCTCAAATAATTCTTAATTAGTTTTAATTTTGAGAACGAACGTTCTGCTGTAGCTGATGTTACTGGTATAGTAAGAAATAATTTTAAAACGGTGGCTACTTCCGTAATACTTGGTAACATGCAATTATTTTGAACAATCAATAATTCAGCTAATTCTTTGACGCTAGAAACGTCTTTTATATTTTTAAATAGCACCCTTCTGAATGAAAGTAATTGCTGTACAAATGATAAAGTCAAATCATTTGAATACTGCTTAACTAAAATTTCAGCAAAATGGGTCAGTTCTGTATCTGAATATAGTACTAAATTTCTGGGAAAAATAAATTTAAACTTATTCACAATATTATTCATACCAATAAAACGTGTACGAAGTTGTGAAATTATAATATCTATATTTGTGTAAAATACATTGATTTTGAAATTGTTTTCGGGATCAGTTAATCGTTGGTCAGTACAAAGTTCGTCAAAAATTTTTTTTGATTGTCTGTTCCTTTTTTTCAAAAATGATGTATTTATGCCCCATTTTTCTGCAATCGTGATTCCTTCTGATTTTATTTCATTAAATTGATTTCTCAAATTTTCTAAGTTACATAGTGAATTATTAAGTAGTTCACCCGCTTTTTCGATATCTATATTTATGTTTTGTAAACTTTTTGAATCAATATCAATTATGCTTAATATTTTATTCTGTATTATTACATTTAAAATGAATTCAAAGGTTTCCATGTACTTTTTCAATGCATTTGTTTCATTACGTTCATCTTTTGATCTGCTCGTAAGTATTATACGGCTTAACGCTTTCATGATATCTATATATTGAAAATAAACAGCAATTAATGCTTCATGCCGAGAAGACCATCTAGTTGGACAAAGCTTTTTTAATGTAGGAATTTTTTTCTTTTTTACTATTACTACTACTATTATAATGACTCGACATTGAATTTATATTTAAAAGAAGATCCCACCTTTTTATACTTGAACTAAAAAATGTATAAAGTTGTTGTATATTATCAAAAAATATCTGAACCGGTTGAACACAAACTGCATCTTTAAGTACTAAATTTAAATTGTGGGCGGCACAATGAACATAAACAGCATTCGGTTCTCTTTCACAAATTCATTTTTGCAAGCCATTGTATACGCCACTCATTACGCTTGCACCGTCATATCCTTGATCTCTACATTTATTAATTTGTATGTTGTTTACTTCAAAAGAGTTCATTATTGCATCTTCTATTCCTTTAGCGCTCTGGTCTATTATGTTAGTGAATCCAAGAAAACTCTCGTTTATGTTCAAACTACAAGGGATACCATTTGAATCCAATTCCTCCGTCACATATCGAATAACTATGCTAAGTTGATCTTGCTTAGCAATATATTGGGTAGTATCACAAATAATCGAAAAAAAAGGATATTTTAATACTTCAAAATTATATGATTTTTTACTGAAGACGACAATAACCCAATAAGTTCATTTTGAATTTTGGGACTTAAATATTTAATTTTAAAACTGTTAATTTTATCAATTAGTTTTGATAAAATTGGATCATATCTACTTAAAAGTTCCACAATTGACAAATAATTACTGTTATAAGTTTTTACAATAATTTCCCGATGACCTCAAAAAGAAATATTAGACGATGCTAATGTAAATATTATATCAATAAGTCTTTTAAGTACTTGTTTCCAAAAAATAACACTTTCTTTAAAATCATTATTCAACAACAAGTCAATATTTTTATTGAGCTTCCATTGACTATATATAGCACACGCGTTTATATGATTGTACGATATTTCATGATCTTTAATTTTTTTTGAAAGTCCCTGCCAATCACAAATTCCGTCTTTCCAATTATTATTAGTATTTTGGTCTGAAAAAAGCCAAAATGGTTCACAATAGGCCCTATTTAATCTCATAGAGTAGCATAACCAAGTTCTTGGGAGGTTTTTTAAACTATTATCAATAAAATAATAAGAAGTAGAAAAACAGCGCCCTTTAATATCACGAAGAAATGGACCTTTGGGTTTACAAGAACCAAATTTCAAAATATTTATTTTTAATTCGTTAGAAATCTTATTAAAAAAATTTCCACGATCTGTGGGATAAGGGTCACTCAAATTTAATTCATCACTGTTAACTGCCTTGTGATCTTGATCATCATTTATACTAATAATTTTATCATTTTGAACCTTAAAATTAAAAATATATGATTATACTTAATTTTAAAAATTGTTTTACATTTTTTAATAATTTACGTACAAACTTTTTTTGATTTTGTACATCAATAATAGTTGAAGATATTGAATTATGTGTGTTATTTTCAATTTTCTCAATACTTACTGTATGAATATTATTATTACTCATCGTAGATTCGGGTGTATCTGCTAATGACTGATCCTAATATTACAAGGTCAAGAAAAATTATTTAAAATAATTATTGAAATATTTTAGATTTATGTGTTATAAATATTAACAGACTGTCATATACTGTTACTATGTTTTATTTTATAAGTATAAGGTAACAATTTATATAATATATAGTTTTTAGTTTTTGCTATTTTTTATATATTATATAATATACATTATATTTGTTTTATCATATACACCAAGCATTTATTGGAAAAAATTAAGTTTATGTTATAAATATTTTAAACATATTATTATAACATTTTCAAGTAAAATGAAATATAAATTTACCCATAATCAACAAATAACTTATTATAATATCAACAACGAAACAAAAAAGAATTTTAATTATTCATGTTTACCTTCTCTTCCTGTCTTTGAAACATAGATTTAATTTTCGGAAGTTTTGAAATTATTTTATTTTTTTCTTCTTTTAATTTCCTTTTTTGAAAACCAGATAAAATTTTATTTTTATTCATATTGTTAATATACTTATATAATATAATACTATATAAAAAATTTAAAGTATATATTTTTTAAATTATGTAATGTACAAAAATATTTTAGTATATAATATACAAAATAAATGGTCAAAATTATATTAAAATCGCTCTATAAGTTTATAACTGCTATAATTAATGATAAAGATATACGCGGAACAATCTATACACGTGTCACACACTCAAACCACATAACATTGGAGACTAGAGACTTTGAATACAAAGCTTTATCGTTAATATTGTTATTGTACGTATTTCCACACGATAAGATTATTTTTAAACATTAACAATACGATAATACGATAACGGACATATTTCATGTATAGATTACTACAAACATGGATTAACACTTTTAATTTGATAAAAGCAAATATTTTTTTTTTTTGTTGGAATGAAATATACTTTAAACTTTAACCAAAGGCCCTAAATTACCGTTGGCTCCCCGCAACGCGGGGTCTGCGAGCCCTCAGTTACGCCACTGAATTTATATGATACACAGAGACGCAAAACACTTAATATAAAACGTTATAAAATATTGAATTTTATCGGTATTAACTTTCTAATGGAATACCATAAATTACGAAGTTGGAAACACTACTGGTCAAATGATCCAGATCTTGGTGTAAAATTTACATCTAATACTATGTCTCGAAATAGATTTGATGTTATACTATCAAATATTCATATTCAGGACAATACATTAATTCTTCTTAACAACAAAGATATACTTTTTAAAATTTAACTTTTAATTGAATATTGCACTCAAAACTTTTCCACTTTCTCTTGACACAAGAGAATTATCTATAGACGAGTCCATGATTATTTTTTAGAGAAGAAGCTCAAATATAATTATGCAAAAAATTGCAGTAATATAATTTACTCTACATTTTATTATAAATACGTTGGTTTAATTTATTAAAAATTAAACATTTTTTAATAATACATTTTAGCTTTTGAAAATAATTTAATGAACTTGAGGTAAAATGCTTACGTAAGAATAATATAAAATAATTTTATAGATCCCTATGGTACTGTAATAACACGAAAATTACAAACAAAAATAAAAAGACTCGATTCGGTAAAAAGGATAATGGAAAGTAGGGAGAGTGAAGTAGAGAATGGAGTGATGAGGAGGGAGTGAGTGAGGAGTTGTTTGTAGGATCGTGCTCTTACCTTTCTCCTTATGTAAGAAGGATTTCGGGGTAATAGGTTCAAGAGTATCCAGAATCTATACCTGTGTACGGACTTCGTGTTCCGCTTGAAATTTGAAATATTATTTAAAAAATGTATTTATTTAAATTTTATTAAAATACGGACTTCTTATTCCGTTTCTTGATTTAAAATATTAAGATTTATCTTCTCCAATTTAACCCACTAAAATTATACAAAGCGTGGACTCGTGTTCCACTTGTAACTTAAATATAATTTTATTGACTATGGGTTTATTGAAGAAGTATTAAAATACGGACTTCTTGTTCCGTTTCTTTATTTTAATTATTTAATTTTATCTTTGCCAATTTAACCCACTAAAATAATACAAAGCGTGGACTTCGTGTTCCACTTGTAACTTGGATATAATTTTATTGGATATGGGTTTATTGGAAAAGTATTAAAATGCGGACTTTTTAAATTAGAAAAAAGACCCTGAACAAAGCATAAAAATTAATTCTTACCTTATGAACGCCGCCGCTATATATACTATAATAAGGATAGAAATCAAAACACCTTGTATGCAACTTTGTTCAGAATGCTCTGGCTATTGTTGGAGTATCGTTTGGATTCGATCTGATGATAAGCACTGAGAGACTGGTGTTAGAAAAAAGTCCGATCTGGATGGTCTAGCGAGTCTTGCTGGACTGTCTGGTTTAGTTAGACTGACTGGTCTGGTACGACTGATTGGTTAAAACTAATGAATGAGATTCGGCGATACTATAGTCAGTATAAATAAAGAAACTAACAGTGCTGTATGCCGATTATGTGGGACTATGATCCGCCGATAAAAAGGAATTTAATACGTGTTAAAAGTCGAACGTGTTGATTTCACGGTTTTCTATTAAACGCCGACTATATTATGTTTCTTATTTTATTTTATTAGTTTATGTTAATCTTAATAAAAGGGATTACTTTAAATTGTATGTAAATGTGACGGTATTCCGACGGCGCCGGAGTCGCTTTATTATACATGTATTAATGTTCTTTACTAATGTTAAAATATGTGTGTTGTATGAGTATTACTCTAAAAGACGTATTTTTTTTTTTAATGATGTGTGCTTATATCATCACAGTACTTAAAAGTACCAGGAGAAAATTAGTTATTGAACAAAGGTACTTCAAAGTACCATGTAAAAAACTCAAATTTCAAATTTCAAAAAAAAAAAAAAATTTTATTTATTTAGGCCATATAAAATATATTTATGTAAAAAACACGAAAAAACATTTTATTTCTATGCTTGGTCAACAAAGGGTTAAATAATCTGCATCTGCTGTATGTTTTAGAACACTTAATTGGCCAGTTCATCAAATTAATGGTTCTAACTATCTGTATTTGGTAAATCTGAATTATTATTATAAATATCTGCACAATACTTCTTTGGTGTTTTGAAATAGTTGTCTATAATTTATAAAAGAAGTACATTAATAATATAATAAAAATTATATGTTAGATATTTCATTTGGTAATTATTTAAAATTGTTTCATTATAACCTATACCTGATCATGACAATGAGTATATTAATAAAATAAACATAAATATATTAATAAATGTAACAATTGAAAAATTAATTTAAAAAATAAAAGCAGGAACGTCAATTTAGGATGTTCCTACTTCGTTCCTTGAGTCTTCCGAGAAATGAGTGGTTTATTATAATTATTAAGATTTGAATGCATTGATATTGCATAAGATAATACGATTCTAAGCGAATCACAATATATTATATTGATAATCTATTCCAAAATTATACCACGAGTGTAAATTACATATGTAAATATTAAAAATACATTTTAAATCCCAGCTACGATCGACATTCAAGTAGTTATCATTTCCTGATAAAAATTGTCAGTCACGATTTTTAAATATTTTGTAAAAAGATAAAGTAGTATATTATTAGGCTTCTAAAAAATTTCATACTGTTAATACAAAAATTCATTGATAATATCAGTTTTTTTGAAATAAAGTTCAAAGCTCTAAATTTAGTCAATAAATGAACTAATCCATTCCAAAATTATACCACACTTGTACATTATGAATATTAGTACTCAAAAATATTTTCAAGTACCTACGATGAAAATTCAATTTGTTATCACGAAAAAATAATAAAAAATTACGGAAATCGTAATTTTCCTGATTTTTGCCATTTTTTAGTAGTTTTTGTTCTTCTAAAAAAAAAAAAAAATATTGAGAAATTAAAAAAATGATCTAGATAAAGTACCAACTAGTTGCAATTTAGATTAATAAAATAGAAAAAGTGAAAGGCCGATTGTAGACGTTCCTCTTTCGTCCCTTCGGTCCTCGTAGAAATTAGTGGTTATTATAATTATTAAGATTTGAATGCAATGATATTGCATTAGAAAAATTACAATTTTCAAAATATTCAAAAAATATTAAGCAGTATATGATTAGACTTTGATAAAACATTCAAACCGATAAACCAAAAATTGTAGGAAATATTAAACATTTTTGAAAAAAAGTTTAAAGTTCCATATATAGCCAAAAAATCAACCAATCTGTTCCAAAATTTTACTAACCGTAAATATTACTTATATTAGCACTCAAAAAAAAAAAAAGTTTTAAGAAATTCGAAAAATGAGCTAAATAAAGTACCAACTAGACACGGTTTTCTACCGAAAACATACCTCACTTGTGGTAATCGGATAATTATTTTTATCCGAAAAAATATTTTCATTCATAAAAAAAAAAAATCTTTGTGGAAATAATACATTCCTTGTTCCGCTCAGAATCTAAAATGGCTTATGTTGACTTTGTAACATACGAGGTTAGTGTGTTTCATTAATATAACCAGTTTTATTTTTGATAGTAAGTTGATGAAACACTAGAGATGTGGACCTCGCAGACCTCGCTTAACGAAAACTGACGATAGTATCGCTCTAGTTTTTAATGCTCATCCCAATATAATTACACTAAATTGTGTCGTGTGACGTTTAGCTTATATAAATTATTTTTAAATTAGGATTAATTCTCTTCGTCGGAGTTTTTTTGATTAATAGATGCTGGCAGAATGTAAGGAGGCTAATTGGTGTACTATAATTATGTATTTTAATTAAATTATAAATATATTAAAAGAACATCTAATATGTTATAGTTGGATGGTGATCGTACATATTCAAAGTGATTTATAAAATACAGGGTGGGACGTAGTTATTACCTTATCTGAAACTCTTGCCACTGAGCGGCTATTAATAGTAAAGTGTTGGTTTATGGCGCGTTCGAAAGCACGTTATCTAAGGTTTTTGTTATGACTAGTTAAGTGTCAACAATGCAATGGTCAAAGCAAAAGCGCGCGGTTGCCGTGGAGGCCTACTTTTATTACAGCTGTTTGATCATTGCAACTCAGCGTGAATTTAGAAAACATTTCAATATCGCACGTGCAGGTCATGCGCCTGATCGGAAATCGATTTCTTTGTGGGTGAACACGTTCAGGGTTACCGGTAGTGTGCAGAAAAAATATAATGGATCTTCCAGAACCGTCATACCCCAGAAAACATCGAAAGGGTAAGGGAGGAGCTTTTAAAATTCCCTAGGCAGTCTGCACGCAAACATTCTGTTGCTTTAGGGATTTCTAATCGCACAGTGAAACGAATTCTTCATTGAAAAAATAAACGCAGGGGAAGTGTGGTTTCAACAGGATGGTGCCACGGCTTACACAGCAAGAAGGTCAATGAATCTCTTGGGGGAACACTTCCCTGAACATCTCATCTCTCTTAGAGGCAATTTTCAGTGGCCAGCGCGATCACCAGATTTAGGTCGATATGATTTTTTCTTTGGGGCTACCTTAAATCTTTGATGTACACAGATCGTCCAAAGACCCTTCTTCATCTAAAAAACAATATCCGTGCTGCTATTGCCAACATAGGTACAGATATACTGGAAAAAGTGGACAGAAATTTCAAATTCCGACTATCTCGGTTCATTGACTGGGGTGGTAGTCACCTTAGAGATGTCGTTTTTAAAACCCATTAAAATAAAACTTTTAATATACCCCTATACACACAAAAAAAATTAAATCAATATGACCAATAATTATTATGTTATGATTCTTTAAAATAAGGAAGTAACCACACCTCATCCTGTATAACATAATAATTGTATTAATTGAATAATATTATTTAGAACAAGATAGATTAGTTATATAATAAGAGGACAGGGGCACGTAATTACATTTTTGTCTCAAGTTAAAAATATTTGGTTAGGTTAAAAATTCGCAGACATTTTAATATTATTTTATATTAAATAGTTATTAGTTATCAGAACTTAACTATTTTTTTTTAAATTGTTTAATGTTAATTTAGTTAAAGCGTACTATTTAATTATTTAATTATTTTTTGAAAACTATATATATAAATATAAAATTAAATTTGTATTATTTATCTAGTTATGTATTTGATAAAATATCTGGATGACTATATTATATCTATGTATGTTATAATATTATATATATATATATATATATATATATATTTATATATAACTAATAAATAATAATGAAGTATAATAATTATGTAGTTACCTTTAAGATCAATACGATTAGAAACATATATCATGTATTGTCGAGCAAATTTGTAGGTATCTAATTACATAATATAAATAATTATTATTATAATTTTCTACATAAATATAACTAAATTTGTAATTGCATATGTATTATATATAACTATAAATTAATAATAATTATTTTTACCTTAAAATAGAAACAAATTTATTTAGGACTTTTAGTACCTATTTTTTTTCAATCTAACTTAAACTCAAAAACTTATAATGTTAAATAATATGTTAATCTTTTTAATTAAGTTGATTCAGTTTTTGAAAATAATTTTGAAATTGAATTTATAATCTTATTTCATCTTCAGATAGTTAATGTCTATTATTTTCTTCCATATATACTGAACTCATCATAGCGATTAAAGACGATTATAAATTTGAGAGGAAAATGTGTCTTGGGTCAGACTTTTGAGATTTTTGAGAGGTGTATATATATAGCTGTTAGCTTATAAAGTTTTCTTAGATTTAGTAGCACTACCAAAAGTTTAGACTATGGAAAATTTTACGTTGTATAAGGAACATATTTAAATTAAACTGGCAATTATTTTTAAGTTGTATATTTTAATGTAAGTAATCAGTAATCTGAGACCAATAGTCACTTATGCGTGTGAGACTTAGTCTACGACGAAAGGTGATAACAAAAAACTAGCGATATTTGGAAAATAGGTTTTGTAAACAATTTTTGGCCTGGTGTACAATCTCGATCTAGGAACATTCGAAAGTCGGAAAAACGAAAATTTGTACAACTGTATGGAAAACCAACTATACTAACTATACCCAAATACTATAAACGATAACACGGGACAGTACGTACAAAACAAGTAGAGAACTATTATCAATAGCCCCTCGAAATTGTTATAATGTTGCCTATATTAGCCCCTTCTGAATGCTAGGTTAGGTTAGGACCAGCATCAATTGTTATGTGAAAAAATGCAACGACTCATTTAATCAATATAATCTTTCTAAAAATAAGAAATTAAAAAAAAAACCATAAATATTTAAAATTCAATAATATTTTGATTTTTAACGTTTTTAATTTATTACATATTTACAATATTATTTATTTACTAATAGTATATTAATAATTTGTAAATTATATTATTGAAATATGTATATCTATGTTTTACTTTTTTAATGTATTTTTATTTACTATTATATTTATTTGTGTTTATTTTCATTTATCTATCATGATAATAAACTAATAACTAATAAGTGTTTACATAAAGTAACATTTCAATTTTTAATATTTACCAATTAATAATCAGGAGCAAAATAGGCAATTCTTCATCAATTTTGAGGGGAACTGATAACAAATTGTTCGCCAGTATTTGACTCTACTGTCCCGTATTATCGTTTATAATATTTGCAATACCAACGTATGTAAAAACCAAGAGAATGGAGTGGTTTGGACACATTTGGAGAGCTAAAGATGACGTATTAAAAAAAGTCACAATTGCAACGATACAGAAAAAACCACCACTGAACAGACTGCGAATGAGATGAAAGAATGCTGTGGAGAGGGGCATTAATTGGTGGATGTGAATGAGTCTGTTAAATTAGTATTCAACAGGGAAAGGTGGAGAGGCTTATTTGTGGCAGTTCAGGGTCTTCAAGGACCGTTAAGCTGAAGAAGAAGAAGAAGAAGAAGAGTAAGTGTTTTCAGAGTATAATACTATAAATATTCAGGATATTTTTTAATAATTTAAATTATATAAACATAACTGATATGTTTTTTTTATAAGTGTTTTCAAATAGTAAAATAATTTAAACATTATATAATATACCTTAATGATATTAACTTACGCGAAATGTAATCATTATCTGAGAATAATAATTCGTTAACAAAATATTAAAATAACATGTAAATTTTTTAATTAGTGATTTTTAATATTTTTTCTGACCATAATAATTTTTACATTAATAATTATAAGATAAAAAAATTATTCTATATCTAGTTGACATGGTCATAGATAACGATCGGTCATATCTCACCTGTTCATGCTGACTGTTTACGATTAACTTATAATGACGGAAAGTGATAATGAAACCCTAGACGCTAATGAGCATTAAATACGGTGCTCTTAGTGGTGAACCGAGCGTTACTAATTGTGATATGAGATTATATTACCTATATTATTATTATTATTATATAAATTAATTTACAATTGTGGCGCGGGTTTCTTTCTTTTCGAGGTTCTAAATTTGAATTAGTTTAATGAAAACATTCTATTTGATTCTTGTTATCTAGTGGTGTTTTATATTACTGACGGGACTCGTATTAGGAAACCCAGGATGCTACAGAACGTATATCAAGTAAAACGTTCGCATTGGTCTAATTAATATTGAGTGTCTTTCTCGAATGAATACTTATATAATATTGTCTATTTTATACTCGTATAACCTATTATCACAGATGTCGTACTTCTTATTTAATCCATGTTATTTTTAATAATGTAAACAAACCAAAACCCTTCTCAAAGTAGTCACCACTGATAGACAAAAATGCATGTATTAAAAATAATGTGTATATATGAGCACCTATTATATATTTTTGTAGCAAGTCGATGAGCAACAATAAAACTCCAAAATTGTATGGTAGATTTTAGGAATAATATAATACCAATGTGTGAATAGAATTTATGTACAATATATATATATATATATATATATATGTACAATAAATAAACTCGGGCAAGTCGGAATACTGTTAGGATTGTAGTAAACCGAGCTAAGTACATTGACTTGGTAGCAATATATATTTGAATATTAATCGGTTGTATAATTAGTTGCATTAATAATTTTGGGAATTGACAATAATATGTTGTTTACAACTCTAAGCACCCAATCAAAGGTCAATACCGAGATTTGAGTCAATTTACAAAAACTTAAATACATTAAAATTAAACCATATTTTTAAGCCGAGACGATCATTATCGATCACTCAAAAGAAACTAATAAACATATTAAAATAACTGTCGTAAAAGTTGTCGACTAAATCAAAGTATATTTATAGTTTGGTCTCCCAAAGGGCACTTCCCATATCAAAATTAATATTAATAACAGGATATTAATCATATTTCTGACGTTATAGCATATTTATTTCATATAGTCTGTGATTATATTGTGTAATGTAAAATTCATAATATCAATATTATGATAAGTGATACAATTTAACTTATGAGTCATAGTGTGTAAGTATTTGACTACAGTATCAAGGAATCAGTTTGGGTTTATGCAGGAATGTCATCTATGAAACCGATATTATGTATAGCAGATATATATATATATATATATATATTATATAAAAGCAGATAATGGGGAAATACAATAAGAAAAAAAGAAACTGTATATTATAGACTACTCTCGTACTCTCATATATACTCTTGTGTATATAATTGTGTAACAAGTGTTACAAGAGAGGATTTAGAGTGGACATTGAAGGAAAAAAAAAATATTTATTTATTAGATTCTGAGCGGAGCGAGGAATGTATTGTTTCTACAATGATGTTTTTTTTTATGTATAAAAACATTTTTTCGGATAGATATAATTGTCCGATTATCACAAGTGGGGTATGCTTTCGGTAGCAAATCATGTCTTCTTGGTACTTTATTAAGCTCATTTTTTGAATTTCTCCAAAGTTTTCCCCTGGGGGAAGAAAAACTACCAAAAAATTGGCAAAATTACGGTTTCTGTTATTTAAATTTTTTTAATTTCGTGATAATTAATTGAGTTTTGATCGCAGGGACTTAAAAATTTTTTTGAGTACTAACATTGGCAATATACCAGTGTGGTAAAATTTTGGAACAGATTAGTTGATTATTTGGCGAAATATAGAGCTATGAACTTTTCGACAAAACAAATTAATATTACCTACAATTTTGAGTTTATCGATTTGAAAACTTTACAGAAGCCTAAGAATATACTACTTAATCATTTTACAAAATATTTTGAAAATTGTGACTGACAATTTTTTTATAGGCTTTTTATTATTATTTTTTTTTTCTGATATATGAAAACATTTTTTCGGGTAGAATTAATGGTCCGATTACCACAAATAGGGTACCTTTTCCGTACCAAATTTCATCTAGTTGGTACTTTATTTAGCTAATTTTTTGAATTTTTCAAAAGTTTTTCCTTGAGAAGCGGAAAATTAGTAAAATTACGGTTTCCGTTACTTTAATTTTTTTTTTTTTGATTATTAACTGAGTTTTGATCGTAGGGAACTTTTTTTTGAGTACTATAAATATAGGTAATATTTACGTTTAGTAAAATTTTTAAAAGGATTGATTTGTTTTTTGGACAAATATAGTGCTTTGAATATTTTCAATATTAAATTCTATATTAATATGCAAAATGCATTCATATGAAAAGCAAATTATCTTATAAATTAAATTGAAAATATATTTTTTAAAAGTATTAGGAAGTTAAAAAAAATTAAATTTGTAATGTTATAAAATAAGAGGGTATTGGTTTTCATTTATATAATAGTAAAAAACACGCATATTGTTATTTTGTATCATTATATCATATTAAATGTTAAAATAAAACTTACAAGATTTCAATGTATAAATTGCTAAATAAATAGTTTTATAAACAATGTTTAGTTTTTAGCACAATTATTAAATGGTTATAATCGTGGTTTTTAATTTGAAACATATTATAAAAACCTATTAATTTAATGTTTCATAAATTATTAATTATTGGATAATTATTTATCTTAATTGATACGTACTAAAGTTTAAAAATAATTGTTTCACAGCTATGAACACATCTTTCACTATTTTTTTTTTAATATCATAATTAACTCAAGAGTTATAAAATTATTATTATATTATAATAAAAATAATTTAATGTTATTGTAAAACATCGAAATCAAATTTATAACTTTCTTAGTTTATAAAATAATTAGATTATTTATTAAATAGTACAATACGGGCAAATGACCAATTTACAAAATGTACATTTAATTAATACATTTACTAAAATACATTGTAAGATATAAATAATTATAATCACAAGATAGAAAAAGAGAAGTCAGAATTTGCTATAGGCAAATTACACCGTAGTGATTCATTTGATTCATAATTGGTTGAGGAAGTAGGAAGATAATAAGGAACATAGTGACGGGAAAAACGACCAGTTACTTTGTAAGGAATTTTAGAGAGTAAACACGGTGAATCGATTAGTATGAAACGTGAATAATAATACATAATTGATTACAATATTTTTTTTTCTATTTACTTCTATATTAGTTAGGGTTTAAAATAAACTACTTACTATGTATTTGATTAAATTTTAAGTTTCCTAAATTTAGAAAGAAATCTATTAAAATAGTTAACCCTCAATTCCCATTCCGCACTTGTTTTATTTATCAATATATGACTGGAGAACACATATCTATCTATGCTTCTATACCCCAAAATAGTTCTGGAAGTCAGTATTCTCAATAGCTCACAGTACACTCCTCTCAATTATTTGAATTGTTTCTGTGTCAGCAAACCGACACCCTTTGAGTGGAATTTTTAAACTTAGGAACAGCTAAAAGATGCAGAGGACTTTAATGGAGATTTTGCGTAGATTTGCGAAGTTATTTTGCAAACATATTTATGTTAAATTTATGAAAAGATTGCGTAACGCTGTGCGAAGAAAACAGCTGAAATATTAGGTAAGTGGTAACTGGCATCTTGACTACGATAATGCGCCATTGCATTCATCAAAATTTGCGATAAAATAACTTAACTTCATAAGTTTCATAAGTTATACTTTCCGTACAACTGCCTTCAACTTTTGATTGTTCTTTAGATAAATAATCCACCCATGGGACATCGGTTTGATGACGCAGAGACGATTGAAACAAATTTAACCAGAGCACTGAAAACTATTGTGAAAACTGACTTCCAGAACTGCGTTAAATACCATTGTAGAATACACATGATTACTGTCAACCGTCATTAAAATCTCCCTAAACATCCGTGTATTTCTATTGTATTTTTTTTTTATTACGATTCTTGGTGTTGGTATTTTTTTTTTTAAAATAAACTTCGTTACGGTGATAGTGCTGGTCGCAATAAATCTCAATCCACATATCTAATGTACGATTTGTATGATAAAAAAATAAAGAAACGAATACGAAATTAGGTATATAAAAAAACTAAATCGGTATTTTCTTATTTTCCTTTGTTCTGAAAAAAAGATTAACCCGTTAGGCGGCAACCACCCGAGTTCGGTCACATTTGTTTAGCATTTAAAATTTTCAAATGTTTTTCCACTTGAAAAGAAAAACAACCAAAAAATAACAAAAAAACGGCAAAATTCACGGAAATCGTAATTTTGACGAAATTGATTTTTAATTATTTCATGATAACTAATGCAATTTAGGCGTAGGTACTTGAATTTTTTTTTAATATTCTCATAAATAATAGAGTGGTAAACTTTTGGTACAGTTTATCAATATATAATATTGTATTATATTGACTTTCGTTCAGAATTGTATTTTATAATTCAATATCTTTGCATTCAAATCTTAATTATGATAAACCACTTATTTCTTCGAGGACTGTGAGACAAAGGAGAAATGTCCAAAATCGACCTTCAGGCGTTTTAAAATAATATTCTAAAAGAAATTAAAAATATGAGCTAAGTAAAGTACCAAGTAGATGCAATTTGCTACCTATGGCGGAAGCATACCCTACTTGTCGTAATCGGACCATTATTTCTATCTAAAATAGTGTCTTCAGATATAACAATAAAAATAAAAAATTATTGTAAAACCAACACATTATTTGTTTTGCTCAGAATCTAAAATAATAATTTTATAACAATTCTGTTAGTATACCATAGTATTATTTACTATAGTTTTATTTGTAAATATTCATGCTCTTATAATCGACGAGTTGATATGTTTTCACCCAACCGCGCTCAATCATAAAACTGATGCCTAATTTATATTACCTTTATTATTATTATTATATTGCTTATCGCTATCTATTGGAAGTTTTATTTTGCATCACAGAAAAACGAGTCAGTGGCCAATCTATAGCAGTGGCGTGCCGAAGATAGCTTTGAATGATGCCTAGGCAACAAGTTTATAAGGGGTGGGTCTGCACGTTAGGTGGTCAAATATAAAATTTTAATAATATTTATCGTCTGAAAAATAAATAATATTATGATAAATAGAATACTAGAGTAATGTTACAGCTATATAGGCCAAGCGCCAAAAAATACACAGCTGCAGTATCTGTAACGTAACCTTATACATTTTAAAAATAAATTATGTAAAAAAATGGTTTTTGAATAAATTGTGAAATCCAGAAATTGTTGAAATAATTTAATTGGTAAATTGTTTGAAATATAATAATATAAATTCATAATCCCCCACTCTAAGGGTTTGGCCATGGTACACCACTGTATGTGACGTGAGTGGTAGGTATACTGATTATTATTTGGCTTTATATAATTTTGAAGCTGGGTATGCCACTAATCTATAGTATTTATAATTATTAGTATATACTCCCATTAATCTGTAAACTATCAATTTAATCAATTAGGTACATAAAAATACATTTAAATATGATCTCGAGTTCTAACTACCTATATTACGGTTATGTAACTTACAAAATGTTTATAACTATTTTCAAAAACATTTTTTTTAAAATTTATAACTTTAACTCATTATGTATTTAAGTTCTATCTATATTACTAATATAATATATAATGATATATAATATAATAGCTGAAGTAAAAGTAGTTAAGGATAGACAAATATTGAAGGATATTAGTTGTATAAGGTGGTATCTATAAAATTATAAATTTTAAAACGAAATATGTGAGACTGTTTATTTGTTATATTTTGTGGTTGATTTTACTTACTTAAACATGCTAATAAAAAAGTAAATTTGATAGTAATTAAAATACAAGATATATGTTAGTTATTAATACATCAGAATAATATTATTGCATTTATTGGATTGTATAAATTAACATTTATGACATAAATAATAATAAAACGTCCAGAATCGCCCTTCTCGCTTTTTCAATTCTGGTATTACAAAATATATTCTACATATTTAATAAAATAGTAATAGTTTACTTTGACTTAGGCTCGAAGTAAAATTATATGTAAATATATGTATATATTTTAGAAAGAAAAAAGGCTTTATACTGTACAAAAGTCACTTTTTGGCTTTTATGAATGTTAAAAAAACGACGATCATTATCATGTGATGTATCACTTACTACCTTATAATTTTATACCAGAATAAATATAATAGAGTTATATACTGCTTATAACTTGATTAGTTTTAAAGTTTTAATAGTAAAGTAAAGTAAAATATAATATATTATTAATTATTTTAAGGAAAGTACTTATTATATTATTGGTATGTGACTATGAAATATTGCAATCAACATAAATTAAAAACCAAAATAAGAATACTATATATTTTAGCATTAATTGTTTACCTTTGTATAAATCTGAAACAAAATCCAAGTGAATAATATATAAGCACATTACATATAAAAATCACGCAAATTTGTTAAAAATTTCAAATTTATGTAAATTTTAAAAACCCATTAAGAAATAATGATGATAAACATCAATAATTATTATAGTTGAAATAAAAATAATGGATTATCTGTATTATAATATGATTAAAACTAATTAATAAAAACAAGCTATAAAACAATAAAGGAGACACGGAAAACAATAAAGTTTATCTAATAAAAGAGTTCTTCAACATTATTTGATAAAATTAGGTAAAATAGAGCATTAGTACGTGATATAACATAGTAAATTATCTATGCCTTAATTACAGTTTAATGATTAGGGATGTTAAATGATATAATAAATTAGAATTATGACTGCTTTAAATAATATTAAAAAGTTATCTAATTTTTTAATTGATTCATACCTTTACTAAAGTTTTTTTTTTTTTATAATATACCTAATTTAGTACTCGTATCTACATGCAGTCTTATTTTAAGATTTACAATATACTTTTCTCCGTTGGAATAACTACTAGTAACAGCAGAAAATATCTACATTTTATTTCATTTCATTTACAAGAATCTACATATTCGTTTCCGACATAATGGTCGAAAGAAAGTCATCAGTCATCGATGTAAACAATTACGCACGAAGGGATTTGGTGATGGCGACACTGAATTTACTGTCCCGGCCGCCGTCGGTGCTCACACTGCCACAGGATCCCTATCACCTTCTTTTCTTTTTCTTTCTCTTCTTCTCCGACGTTCAAAAACATTATTAATTTCTACTCCGTCTTAATTATCTTGTCATTCTTGACAGATATCTTCGTCGCAGATCCACATGAAGTGAAACAGCATTGTTGCGTTCGACTGCCAGTATTAAGAGTGAAGTTGATCCCCTTCAGCTACTCACCGATCGTTACGGCCGTGATTTGTGCCCGCTCGTCCGATCGCGACCTTTCATTGCGAGGACTGCTATTGTGTGTTGTGTCCGCAATCCTTCCGTCCGTTCTTGGCAACGTCTCGCTCAATGTAGTTCAAACTCGGTCACTTAGATTTCCACTATGTACAGTACTTTTAACAACGAAGTAGATTTAGTGACTACATTTCGGTGAATTGTGTGTTCTCCCCTCCTGCCCTGAATGTATATTCTTGTTGAATACTCTGTCCCCCCCCTTCTCACTAATTTTTATATGTAACTATTCGATTGCCGTAGGTGTACTGTAAATGTTTAACAAACAATATTATACATGTATTATATAGTATTCGTTAATTTACTACCACCGAACTTCCCGTGCACAAGGTACCCCACGTCAACTCCCCAAGGAAAAGAACGCGGCGCCAACACTACATTTTTGAAAGTAAAAAAACTTGAACTGTACTTTGTACAGGTTATGATTCAAGAAAATGCGTATTGAAACTTTCATAATTTTTGGTTGATAAAAAGGGATGATAAAGTAGTTCTTACAAATTATGAAATTAGGATGAGATGGAAAAAATATATTGAAAGACGATTGAACAAGGAATTTCAAACAGAAGAAAAAATCAGTTACAATAGGTTACGGATGGTTAAATTAATTAGATAAAATAATAATAATAAATTTATAATATTGTACATATTTTTCTTAAAATATATTTTTATTATTTAAAATTTTAATTTAATTAGACTTACGGACTTCGTTCTCTGATGTAAATTATAAAAAAAAAAAAAAAAAAATAATGACGTTAATCCTTATATTTCTGTTATATAAAGATTTTAATATGAATTATATTTCATAATCTCAGAAATTTATATATATACATATCAAAGTAAAAATATTTTACATTTATTTTTATTTAATTGAATAATTTTTATTTCATATTTATACCAATATCAATAGTTTGCAACTAGCATACCATCAAGGTACGTAAATTGATTACCGACGTAATGTCTCAACATAATATTTTTACCAAAGAGTCGTATAAATTTGTATTAATATTTAAATATGTATTAAATGATTTATTATTTTATAATAATTAAAAAGTGTTTACATTTTTTCTATTTTTTAATTCAATATTATTATTACAATTTCTAATATAAATATAGTATATTTGTTAGTACAGACTAGTCTAAAAGGCTTAACATTTGTCGGAAGAGAAATAGGAAAATACTGAACTTACTCTGACAAAACTTGATTTTGAAAGTCGAAAGTACGAAAGTCGGTGATTATGTTAGTTGACAGGGAGTTGCAGAAGGTCCGTGGATAACAATATTACATTAACATTCCCGCGTTCCGAACTTAGTGTCTCCGAACTTATTGTCTCGAACTTAGTAGTGGTCGTCAGGCAGAC
Source organism: Eriosoma lanigerum (assembly GCA_013282895.1). NCBI lineage: Eukaryota > Metazoa > Arthropoda > Insecta > Hemiptera > Aphididae > Eriosoma > Eriosoma lanigerum. The sequence continues at coordinate 47,898 of CM023357.1, read as the reverse complement.
AAATTTTGTATAGTGAACTCGTTAATTTTACACAACAATAAAGGTAATAAAAGAAGAAAGGGAACAGAAAAACAATAATAATAAACAAAAAACGTTGTGCATCATATGGTGTTGTTAATTATTTCTGAAGGCAAATCACAGTCATAAAAATAAAAATAAATTATTAAAGTGGATTACAATTTCAAAACAAGAAAATGGCAAAAAAAAAAAAAATAATTGTAGCGTAAATGCGTTCGGTCGATTTTTGTCGCGAGTTGTATCTCGTACCGAACAGTTCGCACACGGTCACACGGTCGTCGCCAGTGGTCACCATATGTCGCAGACAACTTGGAGCTGACGGTTGACGAAAGAAATTATAACGCCGATCCACCGGATAGATGTTATCCTATTGCGGATTGGGTCAATATCTTATAACTGAGGAATCAAGTTTAATACTGGGAGGCTATTAGAATTAGATTTAGATTTGAATGTAGATTATCTATTTTTAAGTAAAGTAACATATTTATGAAGGAAAATGTTCTAACATTTTCTTTGTTGAATTCAAGCTTGAATTCTAACTATTGGCTCTGATAAGTGTTTTAATTCTTCAATTTTATTGAAAATTTAATAGATTAAATTTTAAAAAATATGTTATTGAATGATTATAATATTTTATAAAATGTCATAATTACTTGTCGCCGTGGCTTTATGGGAAGTTTATACTTAAGGCTTAAGTTATGTATAGCAATTAAAACAAACCAAAAACTTGTCAGACTGGCGAAAATATTCTAATCTATCAGCGTAACACGATAAATGGAATGGAAACTAGATTTTCAAATTGCTTAATGAGGTTACTATAGAGAGGATAACCATCAAAAGAGATAAATTAGTTACATAGCTCGAAAAGTTTGTAATTCTAAATGGTACCAAAGTTGCTATGTGAAAATTTAGTTTTAATACTTTTAGAACATTGTTTTCTTCCGTAAAGTATTGCATGTAATATATTAATGCATTGTGTATTGTTTATACTATTTATTATGTACAATTTACAGGCAAATTTACTATAATAAATTGTCTAATAAATATTTATAATGTTTGGTATTTGTAATAATGTTTGGTAAAATTTATCAACTTTACATTAAATACAATTTATTAATACTTACCATTATTATCAACTAAAATAAAAATATTAATATGTATACTTAATTATTTTAAGTCTAAATAAAGCACAATTGTGATTATATAAGTATTATTAAGGATCTACGTGTAAAAATTATGAAATTTTATTAACAAAACAACGATTATCTACTTATTTGGATGGTATTAACCGTATAGACATTTAGTTTGGTTAGGTACTTAATTTAAACTAGTCCTTATTTCCTCGATACATGTAACTTATTTTCTCCATATTGTCTAAATTAACTTTATAATTTAGATTATATATAGACCCGCAACAACCCAAACAGTTGACTCTGGTTTACCTATCTATTTTTATATTGGTTAAAATCAGTACGGTTAGACCACGTCAACTTATCAGCTCAGACAGCGAAACCAAGTGACGTCAAGAAGTATTAACGGTCAGAACAGTTGGCCAGTTTCCCTTTTTTCATTTTGGTTTGGTATAAGTTTCTTATTATATAAATCATTACTTTTAAGTATCCCTTTTAAACTTGATCAAATAAAAGTAATATAATTAATATTTACTATACTCATCGTGGTTATTTGTTTTCCCTTTTCATATAATAAATTATATGTTATATTATGTTATAAACTCCCTTTTATCTCTTCCAAACGTCATGCTCGGCATTAGTCACTGCCGGTCAATTCCCATTCTGAACGAACATCGGTGGGGCAAAAAAATAATATTAAATACTAAAATAATATTTTGAATTATCCGGGCAGAAAATAAACTATATTAGAAATATAAAGAATGCGCGCAAAATAAACGAAAGATTAAAATATGACCTAGAATTTTTATAGAATATATAAATTAAATAATAAAACTTACCCGTATAGGCATCTGTAATATACAAAAAATTTTAAATTCCGTTGGGTGGTATTGTGAATTATTGATGACATTTCATAGGTTTATAACACAGTTGTCCATATGTGCAGTATAAGTTTCATAATTCTATAACTCGATTCTGTAACTCGTTAAAGTGTTAACGAATTAATAAGATGAGTGCTAACAAGTTACTACCAACATTTCTGAAATGTATGGATTTCGATATTGACTATGTTATTCTGTACATAACTCTATTGCGCTTATATAACGTACGTCACACCAGCACCACTCATTTCGAAATTTGAATTTTTTTATGTACCAATATTTAGCATGCAATTAGCATGAATTTGCATGTCGTTTTTTTTGCCAATAAAATAGAAAGTTTATGGACGGTGCTGAAGTAACGTCACACCAGCACCGCCCACAAGTTAAAGTTTGTTTATACTAAATTTTTTTATGCCAACATTTAGTATGCAATTAGCATGTATTTGCATGATTATTTTCAAAATTTGCATGTTATTCGTTTTCTCGCATAAACTACTTTTCGAATACGCGCGTTTCGTAATTTGTCAAAGTCTTTAAATTAAGCTATAAATTACAATTAAAAATAATTGTATTTTACAGAAATACAAGACGAATATAGATATAGATTTATTTATATTCTTATTCATATGTTAATTTGTAAAATTTGCAATAAATCTTTTTGTAGAGATGTAAGTTAATACTATTGTACTTCGGTATAAAATTGTATGTGCTTCGATTATTACGATAACGTTACCCCAGCCCTTCTCAATGTACCAAAAAAAAATTTAACAAAATTCTAGTGCGCAATCAAATTAGTACGTAATTTGTATAAATTTGTACGATTTGGACGATTTGTTTCAAAAGTTTAACACCACTCCTTTCTAGCTAAAATTAGTTTTTTTAAAACTCAACGTAACCCCAGCTCCAAAATAAAATTTTGAATTTTTTTTATTGATATAATTAGTATTCGATTTGTATAAATTTACTCATGTTTCAGAATTTATACACAACTCATTTATCGACAATACTTATTTTTATATCGGTGGGGTTGGAAAAACTTTACTTCAGTCCCTCCCAATTTTCTAAACTTATACAATTTTTGTTATACTAGAAATGTATCAGTAATTTTACTATTATTTTAGATTCTGAACGAATGTATTGGTTTTACAAAGATGTTTTTTTTTTCTGATGTATGAAAACACTTTTTTGGGTAGAAATAATGGTCCAATTACCACAAGTAGGTTATGCTTTTGGTAGAAAATCGTATTTTGGTTGGTACTTTATTTAGCTTATTTTTCAAATTTCTCAAAAGTTTTTCCTTGGGAGGGGAAAAACTACCAAAAAATAGCGGGAAATCGGCAAAATTACGGTTTCTGTTATTTAAAATTTTTTAATTTCGTGATAATTAATTGAGTTTTGATCGTAGGGACTTAAAATTTTTTTTAAGTATTAACATTGGGAATATACATATGTGGTACAATTTTGGAACAGATTGGTTGATTATTTGGTACAGTATGGAACTTTTTCCAATAATGCTTAATATTTCCGACAATTTTTGATTTATCGCTTTGAAAATTTTATCGAAGTCTAATTATATACAACTTAATCTTTTTACAAAATATTTTGATAATCGTGACAAATAATTTTTTTTATAAGCTTCTAAAATTTGAATATTTTTAGTAGAATTGAATACTATAAATTATTATTATTATTTTTTTTTGATGTAGGAAAACATTTTATCGGATAGAAATAATGGTCTGATTACCACAAATCGGGTATGCTTTCGGTAGCAAATTGCGTTTGTGTTTGTTTAGCCCTAGGTACACATTTTTTATCTATCGTCTTTATTTTTCATATCTTATAAATTTTTTTTTATTAACTTACTATACAATGAATATTAAAATAATTATATATATATATAAGAGTACATACTTACTCTTAAATCTTTGTTGACAAAATCTTAATGGCGATTTTATTTTATCTACAATTTTTCAGGAGACGGAAAAAGTTAATTTAACATAATTATTAAACTATTTAATTATTTATAGATGGTAAATCTTCAAACTTTTTATATTGTCTACCAGAATGGTTTTTTAAGCCGGGGATATTAACTCGCCCACTAGTAGGGTGCGCTCTGTGTTGAATAACAACAGCAGTTGTTATTGTTTTAGAAACATAATCGTTATTTTATATTATATATATATTATAAGTTAATAATTATTAGTAAACCATCTGGGTTTACTAGATTATATAACATTAAAATTATTAATACACACTATATTGTATTGAATTAATTATATTTACTTACACGATTTAATTTTACGATAGGTTATGGTGTCAGAGCCTCTACCTATATAGAAAATGAATTATTTTTAATTTATTAAATGGTTATTTTAAAAACAACGATTCAATAATCCAAAATATTAGGAACTATTTTATAGTAGATGTTTGGTGCATGTAAATTTAATCATAAGTATTAATTCAATATCAAATAAAAATATTACTTATATGTTATTATATAATAATATCTATGATTACAATTAAATTATTCCCTTGTCATGTTGTATATCATCAGGATCGTATTTAGAATTTTGTCCCTCCGTGGAATTTTTTTAATTCCTCCCTTTTTTTCTGAAAGACTTAGTGTTTATAAGTAGGTATCAATATTATTACCAAATACCATTTCTTCAATTATTTTTATTTAATTATATACCAATAACAAATTTGATAAATATTTACCACTTTAATATTAAATATTTTATAAAAAAAATAAAAAGTAGAAATGTCGATTGCGGATGTTCTTCCTTCGTCCCTTCGAACCTCAGAGAAATTAGTGGTAACTACTTAAGATTTGAATGCAATGATACTGCATTAGAAATACGATTCTAAGTGAAACTCAATATATTATAATATACTATACTAATAATTCATTCCAAAATTTTACCTAACTTACATACTGCCTAAGTTAATACTCAAAAAATTTTTCAAGTCCCTACAGTCAAAACTCAATTAGTTATCATGAAATTACAAAATTTTAAATAACAGAAACCGTAATTTTGCCGATTTTCCTCCATATTTTGGTAGTTTTTCTCCTCCCAAGGAAAAATGTTGAAAAATTCGAAAAATTAGCTAACTAAAGTACCAACTAGATGCAATTTGTTCCGAAAGCATACCCTTCTTGTGGTAATCGGACCACTATTTCTATCCGAAAAAGTGTTTTCATACATAAAAAAAAAAAAAATCTTTGTAAAACCAATACATTCTTCGCTTCGCTCAGAACATAAAAGTGACTTAAGTACTTTAATTGAAGACTTTTTCACGCATTATTAAACTATAGAATACTGAATAATATTAAATAATACATATTAAGCACACATATTAAGTTGAGTGAAATAACCCATAAATGTATTACGTTTTCGTTATACAACTATGAACTAACTATAACATATATATATTATGACAAAAAACATTTGACTTAATTATGATTTACAATAAATATAATTTATAAATCATAATTATTAAATTAAACCTAAACACAAAAAATAAGTTTATAAAAATTTACCGCCCCCAATGTTCCACCAGGAGGGGCAATTGCCATAAATACGGGCCTGTATATCATTAAAATAATCTTAGAAATTAAAATGTATTATCGTATTATATTTGTGTAAATGTTGAGATTAAAATGTGTTTTCGTTATTGTTGTGCCATATTTTTTAATTAAATCTCTTGCCATTTGCTGGTGGTATTACACACATTATGTATTACATTCATTTAGCGTAATATCATTGCCAGCTATTAAAACTTTACATTTTTTTGTATTATTGTTATTATTTTATTGTGAAATTTGAATTCTTGTCATATTTTTGTATGCTACTGCAGCTGCATATCGAAATAAATGTGTTCCATCATTTTTTGTTTCGTGTTATAATTTTGCGTAACAATTAATCCATTACTATTCAAAAAAAAAGTAAACATTATAATTTCAATTCAATGTTCTTGTAATTATTGCATTTTACAAAAATATATACCTATTATCTTATTTCATGCATTTTTTGCTACTGTTCTTCAAGAATTATTCACTTTGTGCAAAAAATTAAAGATCTTCACCACGAAAACATAATCGGGATTGATATCAACAGCTCCGTAATTCGTAAGCAATAAGACTGCGTTATGTGAGTGGCCACCCAGATCGTTCAGTTATCGCACAAATAGTAGTTATCTCCTTCTATAGTTTTAAGTATGTGGTGAACATTTAAATCTTAAGTTCTTATTTAATTTCTACATCTTCTATCATTATCTTAAACAGAACTATTTCCGTAATCGTTTCATAGACCATAATATCCTAATGTACTCGGACACATGTATTTTTATTACGATAACTTTCAAGAAAATTTATGTTTTTGTGGAATGGATTTTGATTTTATTTACATCACTTGCACACATATACATTTGTATATATTCATTATAACTACCATAAGCTTATGAAATTCCTCCGCTGAGATTATCTTTCACTCTGTTAATCCTGTCGTTTTAAATAATTTACCAACTAAGTTAATTGAACATTATAAAAGATAGTTTTACTGAAGTATTAGGTTAGGATAGTTTAGGTTAAATATACATACATACCTCGATAAGAAAGATGATCATAAATATATTCTATAAAATTGCTTAAATCATCTAAAATAATGTGTTATTTTATAGTCTTATACTTTAACTAAAATAAAAATGTTTTATAAATCATAAAATTCTATTGATTTATGTATATATAAATTTTTTTTTGATAAATCACTGTATTGAAATTTATTAATTATGAATAAAAGTTAAATAAAATATTGGTTATAGTAAAAAAAAAAAAAATGGTTAATTTAAAAATATTTGAAAATTGATAGTATAATTAGTATGACTAATTTTGAAATCTAAAATCTACTTAAAATATCAAAAAATAAATAAATATTAATACATTTGTTAAGAACTTATATCTCTTGCTAAGCTTCCATACTTAGAAATAGTTTACCACATTAAAATTTGTTATTATATTATTTTGTAGATGTATTTCTGTCAGTAATATAAGTAATGATAAACAATATTAGGAATATGACAACGGCATTCGTGTTATTGAGAGACTATAATTATAAATATACTAAAATTGTTATGCATGTTAAATTTATTTGTAATGTACTACGAATAGGGTAACCAAAAATACGTTGTAAACTTCTATGGACTGTTGTGGGCGTATTTAATACACATAGGTTTTATTTGTCTATCTAAACGTGAGACGCAATATGGACACAATGTATCCTGTTTACTAAAATTTCAAATTATAACGAGTAGTAGGTATGATTAAAACAAAAGAGTCGACGGGAAAAACAAAGTATATTATAAGAGAGAACAACACCAAGACAAATCAGACGACTGGCAGACGACGTACTGACGAAAATCATAGATGACTATTGAAGAGCAAGTCATTTTAACACGTCATTTTATATTTAAATTGTATAACTTTTATTCTAAACGAGTTATTTGTATTTTAATAAACAATGTATTATTTTAATTATTGAGTTAAACTAATTAATTCTGATTAAGTTGTTCTGGTTGGAACGCAACACAAAACAGAATCATAGTTTTAACTTTGTAAACAAAGTTTTAAATATTTAAATACATATTTATTTACTCTATATTTATTAAGTAATTCATAATGTTTGTGATAATATAATATAAAATACTTACGATGAAGATTTACATTTTCTAAAATAGGATCTATAAAAATATTGAACATCAAATAAATTTATCTCAATAAAATTATACTAAAATTTAAAAAAAAATTTTAAATATCGAAATTCTGTTTAACACGGTGCACGGGTTTATTACAAAAAACAATCACTACACCGGTAAATAAATATAAATAATTTTATAACAAAAGTTTGTTATACTTTATAACAATGTAATTATACATTTTTTACACAATGTTATAATTAAAAATTTACAAATGATTATATTTATAAAAAAATTACCGACAGTTGATTATTTTCGGGCTGGTGGAATATACGATTCGAAAAATTCAAACACAGGCCGTGTCAACATTCAAAAATATAATATTTCAACGAAGAAAAATTTTGTTTGCGCCTGACGTAATGATCGATAGAAAGTCAATAATTACACACGGAAGGATTTTCAGTTAGTAACACTGAATTAACCGTCCCTACCACTGACAGTACGCGGACCGCCACAAATACTCTCAAGCATTCTCTTTTCTTCTCTGACATTCACGAGAATAACATTAAGTTTTGCTCCGTCATAATTATCTTGTCTTGCTTGACAAACTTCTTTGTTAAACGGCACTGTCACGTTTGACTGTCATTATTAATAGCGAAGGTGAACCTCTTCAGTTTCTTACCGATCGTTACGGCCGTAATTTGTGAACGCTCATTCGATCGCGTCCATAAATTGCGGGGACTCGCTATTCTGTATTGTTTCGCAATTTCACCATCCGTTTTGGGCAACGTTACGCTCAGACTTTCACTTCATCCAGAACTTGCGACAACGAAGCAGATTCAACAGTTATATTTCGATGAATTGTATATTTCCCCCCAGCCGTCACTGCACATTCTTGTTGTATGCTCTGTCCACCCTCTCCCCAAATTTTTAAATTGTTTGTTCGTGCCAGAACGTAATAATTATAATTGCCGTTCTCCTCATCACCATAGGCTAATTATAATAATAATAAAATATATATAATAATAATAACATGTGTCAAAATTGAGCCAATATTGGATCAGTTTTATTACTTCGTCAGTTGGTTCTTTAAAAAGATCGTCTCTTTCACAGTTCGTGTTAGTACTGCAGTAGGTGTTAGTCGTCTTGTGCGCCTCCGCATTCGCATTCTACGTTTCTCCTATTTTCTACCGCACAAGGTTCTTTTTTGTTCTTCCTACTTCTACTCTTAGACGGTTTAAGGTTTTCCAGAATTCATATTTCAGGTTAGGTTAGGTTAACTTTTTCCATTTTATATCAATTAACTTAACTTAACTCAGTTAAAAAATTGCATTAACTTTTCCAGCCTTGGCATATAGGAATTGTTTGGTGTTAAGGCTTATTGTCTGGTCGTTGGTAGATGTTGAAAAGAGAGAAGGGCTAACACACATTCTTGCGGTAATCCATTAAGTTGATTTCTCCATCTACTGCGTTCTCTTGAAGACTCACGTAAAAGCGTATATTGCTTAAAAGCATATCTACTATGCTTGCGAGTTTGCAATCGTTTTATTAGTAGAAATTCATATGAGCAAATAATTATGGAACACAGGGAACCTGAAAGGGGGCAGAAGATAAATAAGTTAGATTATTTTAATTTATTAGAATTAAATGTTAGATTTAAATTAAATCAAATTATGGAAATATTTGGTTAGTTCTCAATAGAAAATAAATGAGTGATTAGAATACCGTTGAATTACTTAAAATTTAAACAAAATAATGTGTAATTAGTACTCAACACTAATTTTAGGAAAAACTATAAGTTTAAAAGAAAGATCTATACGTATACTAATAAGTACTTCTCCAGTCCTTACAATATTACTAGTTTAAAACATATCTATATATACCGTTTGAACAGTAGTACGAATAACACGTGCCTGTTTGTGCGCTCCGTGATAAACTTCGATTTAATTACAGTATAATTATTATATAGTTATAATAAAATATCTTCAAATTTTTCTCAATTTTATTTATTTTATCACTATGGAAGATAAAAATTCATCGGATAAACTAGATAAAATGATTAAATCTATCAATGATATTAAAACTACTCAAAGCAAGTTAATCAGCTCAATTAATGCTTTTTGTGAAGACAGAAAACTTATGGATAAAAAAATTACTGATTTTGACGGTAAGCTTGATATTATCTTTAAGCAGTTTGATGAGATTCTTGCTAACAATAACTCACTTGTCACTAAAATTGAACATCTGGAGTCTAAAGTAACTCAACTTCTTTAAATCAGGAATATATTTTAGCGGAGATTTCCGATCGTCAGTCTAGAAGCCGCAATATAATTTTATTCAATATATCTGAAACTCCCAATCAACCTAACTCTGATGATAAAAATTATATTTCAAATTTATTTAAGAAAATTGATCTAAGCATTGAACCTATTAATATTATACGTTTATGTAAAACTACTAATAAGTGTCTACCAATTCGAGCCACACTGCCGAATCAACACGATGTATATGATTTTTTAAAAAACAAACGTAAACTTAGTAATTCGGTTGATTTTAAACTCTTTAGTATATCTACTGATAGAACAATACAATAACGAAAACACCTAAAAAGTGTTATTGATGAATTAAATGCAAGAAAAACTGCAGGGGAAACTGATCTCTTTATCAAATATGTAAATAATTTTCCTGTCATCTCAAGAGACCAATAAAACCCAATGTTAATGTATCAAATCAATTGTATTTTTATTATCAGAATGTCCGTGGTGTAAATACCAAGTTTGATGTTCTTACCCGTAATATTACATTAGTTGATTACGATTTAATTGTTTTATTGGAAACCTGGTTACAGCAAGAGGCAACGATAGTGAAACTTGGCTTCCTTCCTAATTATTCCATTTTTCGCTGTGATAGATGTAGTGTTAATGAAAATGATATAAGAGGAGGTGGTGTTTTAATTGCTGTCAAAAACCACTATCATTGCAGTCAAGTAACCATCCACAACAACAACATCGAGCAATTATTTATAAAATTAACAATTGGATCTACTATTTTTATAATTGGTGCTGTATATATTCCATCTCACTGTAGTTTAAATGTATACAATAATCATAATGATAAAATTAATAATTTATTATGTCAATATAATAATTCTAAGATTATATTATTAGGAGATTATAATTTATCCGCTATTCAGTGGTCTGTAAGTGATGAAGTTGTTTCTCACTTTAGTAAAGTCGACGCTGACGCATTAACTAATTTCTCATATCTTAATTTAAAGCAATTTAATACAATAAAAGATCACAAAAACTCAATTTTAGGCTTAATCTTATCTATTTTAGCTGATGTATGTGTTTCCCATGAAAAATCTACTTTAGTTCCAATTGATTACTTATATCATCCAGCTCTACTAATAAGTATTCCTATCTTAGAAAAAAATGAACCTTTGTACTATAACGATACTATATACGATTACATAAATTGTGATTATAATATTATAAGGTCTTCATTAGCAATTATTAACTGGGACATTGTTTTTAGGGTTTACATATTAATGATGCAGTTAATGTCTTTTATTACAATGTTTTTAGAGTTATTGATACTTACTGTAATAAGAAAACATATTTTACTAGTAAACATCCGATATGATTTAGCTCGTTTTCAAGGGACCTAATTTATAGGGAAAAAATTGCCCATATGCTATTCAAAAAAAATCCTTCACAATCAAATTACAATACTTTTTCTAACTTACGTGCTCATTGTAAATCTCGATCCAAATTAGATTATAATAATTTTATTATTAAAATGCAATCTTCTTTAAACTCTAATCCTAAATTATTTTGAAGATTTTTTAGTAAAATAAAATCAAACTGATGATAATGATAATGTCTTATAACAATAGTTTAATAAGTGGTGGTAATGATATTGTTAATTGTTTTGCTAATTATTTTTCAAGTGTATATGTAGATAATTTAATTACGCCAACATATACATGTCAATTATCATCCACTATCTCAAATAATTTAGTTAATATTAATCTAAATTAATGTACACTGAACATTACTGACGTTCAGAATGAATTTGATATCATTAATAATAAAACAAATATAGGTCCAGACATAATATCATATTGTTTCTTTATAGAATGTAAATTTGTTTTGGCTGTTCCGTTATTACTCTTATTCAATTTATCTCTTTTTTCAGGTTACTTTCCTTTAGACTGGAAAATTAGTCATGTTACTCCAATCAAAAAAGGAAATGATTTGTTTAATATATCTAATTATCGGCCGATTTCCTTGATTATTCCTAAAATATTTGAATCCTTAGTATTAAAAACAATTTATCCGATACTTGCACCAGTAGTCAATGATGATCAACATGGATTTATAAAGGGAAAATCAACAACGACTAATTTATTAATTTTTCAAACATTTATTCTCGATGCTTTTGCCTCAGGATGCCAAGTAGATGAATATATACTGATTTTTCTAAAGCTTTCGATAAAGTAAATCATTCCCTTCTCTCTAAAAAACTTCATTCTATAAGAATTCGTGATCCAATTTTATCATGGCTTATCTCATATGTGACTAACAGAAAACAAATTGTCAAAGTTAAAAACTTTATTTCAGAACCATTCAATATCCCATCTGGCGTTTCACAAGGTTCTCATTTAGCCCTATTGCTTTTTATATTATTTATTAATGATTTACATTTTTATGACTCTCAAAAACTACTAGTTGTTGATGATTTAAAATTATTTCGAGTAATAAAGTCATCATCAGATTCCATATTGTTACAGAACGACTTAAATCGCTTATCAATTTGGTGTAAAAAAAATTAATTAATGCTAAATGTAAAGTAATGACATTCTCCAGGTCTTGAAATTCAATTATTCATAATTATTATTTAGATAATGTTTTACTTAATCGGGTGGTTGAAAATCTAGATTTAGGTATTACATTTAGTTCAAATCTTACTTTCAATAAACATTATCTTACTATTTCTGAAAAATCGTCATCTATACTAGGATTTATTAGTAGGACATGTTAAGATTTTACTAATTGCTTTACTCATAAGTCATTATATTTTTCACTTGTACGTTCTATTTTTGAATAGATAATTTCCGGTCACCCTCTGTAAATACCCATATCCGACTTCGGTCCGGATAAAAAGTTTACGGTCGAAATAAAAAGTTTGTTGCGGCAGTATAAGATTAAATAACGTTCGTTGAGTGCGTGGTGGTCTTTTTATTTTTCATGCTATATACCAATCAAGTTAGTGTAAACATTTAAAAAAATCGTAAAATTTTTTTACAGACTACTTTTATGCGTTTTATAAAATAGAAATATACATATATAATAAATAAATAATAATAATAATAAAGTGGATCACTTGCCTTCATTTTAAACTTTTCCACGGATTTAATAATAAACTTTCTATGGATATCTATAACCTAACCATATCTGTAAATACCCATATCCAAAGCCTTGAAGGTATATAAAATCGCTTCCTTCGTTTTATATCGTACAAGTGCAATATTCCGCGTCAACGTCATACACCATATAAACATTTATTAGTAATTTTAAATATGCATAGCCTTGCTAACAGAAGAAATATAATCGAGTTGAAGTTCCTATAAAAAGTGGTAAATGGTATAGTTAATTCTAGTGAATTATTAAATTATCTTAATTTTTATGTCCCTCATTGTCAAACTAGATCAACTATTACTTTTTATACACAATTACATAGAACTAATTATTAAAAAAATGCTCTTATCAATAGAATGATGAGATTAGCTAATACTACACAGGTCGATTTCTTTAATTTTAACTCTATTGAGGCTTTTCATAATTATATTAATTATTATATGTGAATTATTTTATCAATGTTAATTTCTGTTAGTATTAATCTTAATTAATTATTCGTTATTTTGTATATTTACTATCTTTTAGTCTCACTCTGTTCATTTTTATTTTTATTTTTATTTTTATTTTATTTTCATTTTATCTGTTAAATTATTTTGCTATAATGTTTGATTTAAAACTGTTACTGGGTATTGCCGTTTGAATTAATAATAATAATATCTCATATCTAGATATAGTAGTTAGTAGATCCAAATTCACAATCAAAGATGAAATCATTTAACCAAGTTTCTAAGAAACTGATTCTTATACATCCAAAAAAGGGGTTGACATTTGAAGATTTCAGATGAACATTTCTATTTCTTGAATGATCCGATGAGAATTTAGGATAACCATCCTTAGAAAAAAATAAGTTTTTAAGTTATACATTTAAACAGATTATCCACAGACCGGCTTTTCCAGCATCAGTTTCACAATAAAGTTTTGAATGGAATTATTGCAGCAGCTCACGTTGCAGAGTAGTTTTATCATTAAAAATTCGAATGTTGTATAGAAAATCAGTAACTATTTTCATATCTTCATTCTAGATGGATAGGTTATTATTAGCAATCACTTTATTATCAAAACATAATTTCAACACAATATCTTCATTAGAACTTTACCAAGACAAACTCTTTTGTTTGAAGAATAATTACACTGTAATATTCTCAAAAGATATAATCGTCATTAATTCGCTGGAATGCGGATACAAAAGAATATTCCTGTACATTTTATACTAACAAATTGGAAGAAATTTTTTTTCTCAAATTATCCTTGTCAAACATTAATTATACCTAATTGTAAAAGATAAGGAGGATTGATCAAGAGATTTATATATTGAAACTGTTCGGACTCAGGGTTACTTGTATTAAAATAAAGTACGAAAAATGTATATTTTATTGCAACACAATTTTATTTTAGCGTACTGTATTACATTTCTATTGACATCTCGATCGAAATAGAAGTTTCTCGTTAAGCTATCCCGGATCGCCGGTCGATGTGCAATGATAACAAATAATATAATAAATCACGACACTAGAAAATATACACGATTGATACACAATAGAAGCTTTATCTTTAAATAAGCCACCTTATCACGTAGTTTGCAATACTCAGCTTTCAAATATCCAAGTTTTAGGTCACATTTGCAGTCACACGTTTTGTTTCACCGTCGTATTGTGGCCCGTCGACACTGTGCGTTATATCCACCGTGGTATAAGCATTTTATGCTGATGATCATTTATTCGTCAATCAAATTTCTGTGCATATTTTAAGTGATCAAACATTTGACACTACTGTCAGGTCAAAATATGAATTATAATATAAATGTATGTATTAATTTTGTCTGAATGCTTATAATTTTTGTTGTACTAGTTATCTACTATAAGATGTTAAGTGTTAACCTAACCCCTTCCTATACTCCAACATTGTCACTAGTTCTTAACGCAATATAATATATATTTTACAATTTAATTATTATACAACATTATATTATTATTTATTGAATATATAAAATTATATTAAGATTCTATTTATACGAGTCACAGTAGTCAACCACTGAGTATAGGAGCAGTATTGTGGCGTAAACACAAATTGTTAAATTATATGTAATTATAACATAAGTAGTTAAAAACACTTGGTTACATACGTTCAACGTTGTGATAGATTACATCAAGCTTAATTCATCGAGCTCATGTACTTATCGGTATACACGACTATACGTGAAGGATTAATATTAATAAATTGTTGGTAGGAGAAATATTGTTAAAAATTGTTATTTTATTATGTTTTGTATTTTTTGTAATTTATTATTTTAAAGAGATTAGGTCTAGTTCTTGTCTCAGAAAATATATTTGGTAAAAAGTCCTGTATCTAGGTGTACATAGGTACACTGTACAGCGTATGCATTTTACTTCTAAACAATTTTTACTTAATCAAGAATTTTTATATTTATTGTGACAAACTTAAATACAGTATTTTACGAATAGTTTAGTGATATGTATTTACTTTTTTTTCTTTTCCTTTGATAATACCTTGAAACCCATTGGAACATCGACAACTTCTTGAGTGCACTATTAATCTTACCACTTATACTTTTCATTTCTAAAAAAAAAATATATGTAAAATTTAAAATATTGCATTATTAGTTCAGATTATCAAACACAAATATGTATTGCTTCACATATTATTTTTAGTTATGTATATTATACATATTTGCATTGCATATTTTTACATAAAACATGAAAGACAATATAAGCCATAAATTTTAATATTCCTACAGCAGTAGTTGTGTCAAAAGATATAATATTTTAACCTAAAATGTACAAAATCTATGAATGACTAAAATAAAATGTAAAAATAACGAAAAATTCACCACTAACCATCTAGGTTTTCAACTTCTTAAAAATAAAAATGAAAAAAATGAAATATTACTCCACATTTATAATTAAGGACAAATATAATGTGTGAATATTTTTAATAATTCAACATTAAATATTAAACTACAATATAAATAGTATATACTATATTTGAATATTTTTATAGGAATAAAGTATCAAAAGAAACACTAACATATTGTCTAATTGAAAATATACTTAAATTTAACAAATGTTTCTTAATTTAGAATTTAAATAACACACAACATACATACACAAATAGTAATAAAATACTTAAATATTTGTGCACGTGACTAGTTAACTCATATTAAATTATTAAGTCTATTCAATATTTTTAAGTATAAAATTAAGTAAATTACCATCAGAATTTTTATTATCTACAGAAATAAAATGAAAAATATTAAATAATGTTTTTTATTACTCATTCTTAATAATGATGTTTAGATTTCAAAACTACATCATAGTTAGAATTTAATATTGATATATTAATACAAGTTCCAGGATATATATTAGGTTGTATTTTTTTTTTGCAATTGTTAAATTCAAATTTTAATACATAATTGTGACATTTTAATATAAACAATACTAACGTAACTATATGTAATCTATTTTCATATATTATTATAGTATAATTAAAATTTAAACATTTTAATATCAGTTATATTCTATCGTACGTCCATGATTATATACGAGTAGGTTAATTGAACTATTTTGACACCAAAAAATTAAAATTAAAATCCCTGCAATCCCTAACGCATTAAAACATTAATTATATACAATAAAGAATATAAAATATACAGAATATACCATTTAAAATATTTTAACTAAAAGCAACATTTAAACAATAAAATGATAACAACTTACCATATTGGTTTTCAATTTCTAAAATAAAGAATTGAATACAAAATATGGATTCACAAAAATTAATATTAAATAATATGTTATATTTGAGGTACATATTTGGGATAATTTAACATAAATTATGAAATTACAATATAAAAAGTATATTTTAGCATTATCATAGGATTGAGGTATA
>CM023357.1:0-30839 GCA_013282895.1 Eriosoma lanigerum | reverse complement strand
TAACATAAAATATGAAATTACAATACAAATAGTATATTTCAACATTTTTATAGAATTGAGGTATCAGAATAAACTGTAACGTTTGTCTAACTGAAATTATAAATAATTTAAAAGTATAATAAATACACAATCAACTGAATGACCAAAATAAAATAGAATATACCTGTAGTGACTATGGAACGATCGGGAATCTTCGCGACGCATAGGCAACACAAATGCATATGCGTGCGAATGTTCTCGAGTGCTCCATAAAATAATTTTGTAGAACACTATAAAAAGGCGCGACGTAACAAAAACGTCAAGTATTAGTAATTAGTCAGTCAGTCAGTTAGTTGGTCCGTACACGTAGTGCATGTATTTAATTGTGTTTGTAAATTTTCTTAGTGTCTAAAAAATAAACGATCTACATTTTTTTCTTCTACA
Source organism: Eriosoma lanigerum (assembly GCA_013282895.1). Lineage (NCBI taxonomy): Eukaryota > Metazoa > Arthropoda > Insecta > Hemiptera > Aphididae > Eriosoma > Eriosoma lanigerum. Next base: position 30,416 of record CM023357.1, on the reverse strand, counting down.
TAAAAATTAGTGTTTTCTTTTTAATTATCTTAATCGATAATACGAAGCGCTAAAAAATTGGTGACCTCGACGAAGGAAAAATGGAAGACACAATGACACCAGAAACAGTAAATAATATCAATATAGTCGGCGTAAAGCTACCACCATTTGGAAATGTGACCCAGCTGCATGGTTCAAAAGAGCCGTAGCTCAATTTAGACTATCACACATAAGTAAGTCTCAAACAAAATTTGACAATATCTTGGCCATGCTAGATGAAGACATAATAGGAAAAGTAAGTGACATTTTAGATTTAGACAATACTGAATTCTGCTATCAAAGTTTAAAAGATAGGCTTATTAGCACATATGGCAGAATTTATGAAGAAAAATTCCGTGAATTAATTTCCGGAATTTCATTAGGCGACGAAAAATCCTCATTGATGTTGTCGAAAATAAAATCATTAGCCGGACAAAATTGCCCTTTACACTTAATAAAACAAATGTGGTTACAACGCTTACCTAAACAAGCCCAAATAGTATTAGCAGTAGCTCCAAAATCAGCAACTGTCGACGAACTTGCAGAAATGGCCGACCGAGTAGTTGACGTCTCTATAAACACGGTGAACCAGATACAAGAACAACACAAACCAGATAACATAGAAAATAAACTAGCGGACCTCCAACAACAAATTAAGCAACCTCTATTACAGCAAAAACTAACTAATACATGAAATACACGGCGGAACTACTCACGTTCAAAATCTCGGTCACGTTACAACTCAGAAGGACCATTATGTTATTTTCATTACAAATTCCGCGGTAAGGAACAAAAATGTGTTAAACCATGTAAATGGATCACAAAATCGCCAATCAAAACGGAAAACTAAAAACGCCCTCCGTGCCTACAATCGAGACACGGAGGGACTCTCACTGCTTAGAAATCCAAGACAGAAAATCTAACCAAAAATTTTTAGTTGACAGTGGAGCCGAAATTTCGATAGTAAAACCTAACAAGTTAGACAAATCTAACATTTCAACTCGAGTTCTTTACACTGCAAACAATCAAATTATAAGAATCTACGGAGAACGAACAATGGTTTTAGATTTAGGACTTCGTAGACAATTTCACTATACATTTATAATTGCAGATGTAACTCGTTGTATTCTAGGAGCGGATGCAACTTGCAAATCAACCTTAAACGCAAATAACTTCTTGAAGATGGCGTTACACATTTAACAACACCATTAGTTACCCCGCTCAAGACAGACAATATACAGGGTGTTTCACTCATTGAGCACAACTCAACCTATTCAGACATATTAAAAAAATACTCTGAAGTCATCAATCCAGCTCATCAAAAATAATCAAAACACTCAACTGTTCATTTCATACAAACGACCGGACTGCCAGTATCAGCCAAAGCATGAAGGTTATCACCAGAAAAATTGCAAATAGCTAAACAAGAATTCAAAAGAATGTGTGAAGAAGGCATTAGCCGCCCATCAAATTCCCCTTGGAGCAGCTCACTTGTCATGGTAAAAAAACCAAATGGTGAATGGAGACCCTGTGCAGACTATAGGGCACTTAATAGAGTAACAGTCCCAGATCGATATCCTTTACCGCACATACATGATGTAAACATCCAACTTCATAACAAAACAATTTTCTCAAGATTGGAGTTAAAAAAAGTTTTCAATCAAATAAACATGGCTGAAGAAGATATTCCTAAGACCGCAATAATAACACCATTTGGCAGCTTTGAATTTTTAAAAATGCCATATGGACTAAGAAACAGCGCACAAACGTTCCAGAGGTTCATAAACGAAATAATCCGAGATTTACCGCTTACAGTAGCGTACATAGATGACATTTAAATTTTTTCAGAATCCAAAACAGAGCATAAGGAGCATCTAAACACAGTACTAAAAACACTTGCCCAACATGGTAGGAAAATCAACCTAGAAAAATGCAGTTTTGGACAAGAATCAATAGCCTTTTTAGGACATCAAATTTCAAAAGAAGGAACCATACCTGATCCAGAAAAAGTCAAATGTATAAGAGAATTTCCCATACCCAATCAAATAAGATATCTACGGCGATTCCTCGGTATGATTAACTTCTATAGACGTTTTATACCACAGCTCGCACATCAACAATTACATCTGAACGAGCTGATACCAGATAACAAGAAAAATGATACGCGAATCATAAATTGGATATCTGAAGCAAAAGAAGCATTTTACACATGTATAGAATTATTGGAAAAATCAACACACTTAGCACACCCACATGAATCAGCCAAACTAATACTCACTGCAGATGCCAGTAATAGGGCGATCGGTGGAGAATACGTTACAGGTACGATGGTACACCAAATAATTAATGATAAATCGCTTCTACTGGGTTTTCACAGTCGCAAACTAACAACTATTGAACAGCGATACTCGACCTATGATAGAGAACTTCTAGCTATATACGATTGTTGTAGACATTTCATTCACTTATTAGAAGGCAAGGACTTTACAATTTATATTGACCACAAACCATTAATTCATGCTTTTAAACAAAAACTAGAAAAAGCATCTGAACGGCAGCAACGACAACTTTCATTTATATCTCAATTAACTACTAACATACAGCACATTGCCGGATCAAGCAACATCACAGCAGACTACCTTTCAAGAGTCGAAAGCGTATCAAATGCATCTAACCCAATAAACTTAATAGAAGAAATTGTCAACGCACAAGATAAAGACTACATATTAAACGACACTAGTCTAAAAATACAAGATATGGAAATAGAAGGTGGCCAAAAAATTAAATGCGATACAAGCACTAGTAAAATACGACCAATCGTACCACCATCATTACAAAGAAAAGTATTTACAACTATTCATAACTTATATCATCCTAAAATAAAAGGAACTCTTAGCCTAATTAAACCACGATTCGTATGGAAATCAATGAAAAAATATATAACATCATGGGTTAAAGCATGTGAAAAATGTCAAAAAACAAAAACATTCAAACACACAATTACCCCAATCGGCAATTTTAACACACCAGGAGGTCGTTTCGAACACATACACATTGACATTGTAGAACCATTACCACCATCCAAAACTTATAAATACATATTGACTATGGTTGATAGGTTCACAAGATGGATAGAGGCAGTTCCTATAAAAGACATAACTGCAGAAACATGTGCCACCACCCTAATTCAACATTGGATTGCAAGATTTGGAGTACCACATAGAATAACGACAGATCAAGGTAGACAATTCGAATGAACATTATACAAACAGTTATCAAAAACATTAGGTTTTCAAGCAATACGTTCATCTCCATATCATGCTCAAGCAAATGGAATGATAGAAAGAGTACATAGAACACTAGAAGCATCTATAACATGTAAAGACAGCATCCATTGGTCAGAAGAACTACCTATGATCTTATTAGGCTTACGCACAACACTAAAAGAAGACTTAAAAGCATCCCTAGCCGAACTAGTCTATGGTCAAACGCTAAGACTACCTGGACAATTTTTTGAAGAAACAGAATAATTACCAGAACCATCTTACTTCATAAAACAACTTCAACTGCAACTTTCAAAAGTAGTCCCAATAGTATACCACCACACATCATCATAAAAACGCACTTACATACTGTAGTAAACCGGAGTTTACTACTTATTTTTATTATATAACTTAGTAACTTAATATATTGATATCGCTTACAATTATCTGAATACGACTATACTATTATATATCGGGCGGGTCCAGAACATTCTAACGCAGATTGTTTATCACGTATCTGTGTAATGGAAACCAATAACGAAATTTATAATCAATTTGTTAAAGCAGAGGAAAGACCGATAATTAATTCAAAAATCATAGATATAGACGGGAATATTACAAATACAAGTGAAACAGACATTCTGATTTTACCAATTCCAGGTGATAAAGGAACTACGAATCAATCCGTTAGGAAAGTAATGGAATTAAATAATATTACATCGATACAATTCGGAAACGAAACAAATTTTTTTACTGACACAAGTATAAAACAAAAAATAATTTTTTATAAATTAAAAAACGGATTAACCGCGGAAGTTATTTTTTTTAGTATAATAGAAATAAAAGAATACTGTATTAACAATATGATAAAGGAATTTTCAACAATCCGTTTTGGAATAACAAACACACTAACTAGTTTTGAGCGAGTTAGGACAATGTTCCGTTATATTTTTAAAAATAACGACATAACCATAAAAATTTATAAGGAACAGAATCTCAGTGAGGAGGATAAATAACGGATTATTTACGATTATTATAACACACCTTTAGGGGGACACTTGGGAGTGTCTCGGACAATTAAGAGAGTACAAACGAATTTTCAGTGGAAAAATTTAAAAAAGGATATTAAGAGATATATAAAAAATTGCGAGGTTTGCCAAAAAACCAAATCACATCATAAAACAAAACAACCTATGATGATCACTACCACGATTACCAAACCATTTGAACGAATTTGTATGGATATAGTGGGACCCTTACCTCAAACGGCGTTAAAGAACACTTACATATTGACTACTCAGGACGAATTAACTCGTCATGCGTCAGCAGTAACTTTAATCGCTACTGATGCTGAAACAGTAGCTCAGGCTTTTGTAGAAACGTTTATATGTGTTTATGGGATACCCGATTCAATTCTAACTGATTGCGGGACAAATTTTTTGTCCGATGTATTCAAACAAATGTGCAAACTATTAGACATTGATAAATTCAAAACTACTCCGTGGTATCCACAAACAAACGGATACTTAGAAAGGTTTCATAGGACATTAAAAACGTATCTGAGGAGTTTTGTAGATAAAGATAGTAATTGGAATTTACTGCTATGTTATGCAATGTTCTGTTACAACACAACAGTGCACACATCGACAGATTTTACACCATACGAATTAGTCTTCGGTCATAAACCAAACATTCCGATGACAATTACTAAGAATCCCGAACTACAATATAATTACGAAAATTATGTCTTCGATTTAAAAAGAATAATGCAGGAAACACATAAAATTGCGCGAAATAACCTGATCCAAAAGAAGGAAACAAATAAAAAATATTACGATGAAACTCAGAATCCTTTAGAATTACACGTAGGGGATAAGGTACTTATAAAAAAACAAACTAAGAAAAACTCTCTTAGTTTAAACTGGCAAGGTCCATACGAGATTATAATGATACATGAGAATGAAAATATAACTATAAAAAAAGGACGACGAGATTATCGAATCCACAAAAACAATGTAAAGAAATATTTTGATTAATAACATAAAAAAAAAATAATAATTTAAAAAAAAAAAAAAATATAATAAAATAAATAAATATTTATAATACATATTTTAGTTTAGTAAAAAAAAAAAATAATAATAAATATAGGAACATAAATTATAAACTAAATATTAAATAGTAAATATATAAAGTGGTGAAAACGAAATGATATTTTATAGGCAATAGTGGAAAGAATTATAATAATTAAATATACATTTATTTTTTTTGTATAATTATGTTCTAGACAAAAATATAAATTCAAAGTTTTCGACTTTGAATTTACAATGATAAATCGGAAAGACATTCTCCTAGTATCAGTAGCAATGTCGAATAGTTTCGACAAATACCGTGCAGTTAAATTGTCGGGTAGGCCGATGATACTGACGATAGATAACAAAGTCCAGATGTTCCAGAAGAAGGATTATGAGCGACTCGTTGCAAGTGTGACCAAGATCTTCCGTAACAAGCCGGATTTACTGCGACCATTATTGGGGCAATTGGAAAACAGTGTTTTCCAGGTGGGGCGGTCAAATCTGTCAACGGTGGATATAAATCACTACTTGCACTTTGACAAACGAATACCCATAATCGTATTATGGAACGGAACAACAGACTTAACGATTTTAAAAAAACTAAAATTGACAAACATACATAAAATACTAAACTTAACCGCATATAGCGATAACAATGACAATATTTTTGACCTAAAATTACAAGACATGATTAACAAAAAGACTTTATTTACTATTAACATAGGATATAATAAAAAAAATGGTAGAATGTTGAATCTGTTAGAGACACATAACAGAATTTGTAATAAAAAACACGAAATTTCCCATTGTCATGATCCGGTCGCGGACGTGATATTAACAAAATGTATTTTCAATTTTTTACTACAGAAAATGAAACCAAGCAAACTTTATCGGTTGTGTAATAGACAATAACACGTGTTTTTTTATTATTTCAGATTTTTACTTGCATTAACGTTCATACAAATAACTAACATTGCCAGCTTTACTCGTTTTAATGACGAGAAACTAATGCAGCAATCAGGGATATATTTCGAGAATCGAGGACCGATAAAAATAATAACAACCAAATGGGACTTAACAGTATACTTAAACTTAACAAATTATAATAAACAGGAAAAGGTTTTAGAAATAGCACAAAATGAGATAAATAAATTATGTTTAGGTGAAGGGAAATCTCAAGCAGGATGTACTTATACTTATAAAATAGCAAAGGCTCTCACAAGAAAAATGGAAGAGGAAAATAATTTAATTTTCTCCTCAATAGGTCATAGGGAAAGGCGAAACTTAATTTCAAAAATAGGAAAAACCGCACAATTAATTTTTGGATTATGTAACATAGAATGTATAACTAAAAGTGAGGATAATATAAAACAACTAGTAGGGACTAATATTAACCAACTTAAATTTATAAATGAACAAATTAAAATAATATAAGTTAGACAAGAAGAAAATGATAATATAAAACAATTAGTAGAGACTAACAATAACCAACTTAAATCTATAAATGAACAAATTAAACTAGCACAAATTAGACAAGAAGAAAATAATGATAGAATAATAAACTTTAAAAACGTGTTAGATGATGATAGAGGAATAAACTTAAAAAACATAGTAACCAAAGAAGAGGGAAATGTTAGCATTGAGAAACCATCTGTAATACTAGCCGAACGTTTTAACGAACTTAACCTACTACTGACTAGACAAATTTTTGAATACATGAAAAACCGAACCAAACCAAACCAAACTAATAATTGACATTGTACAAGCAGCAAAAATTGGACAAATCCATCCTAGTCTCATAGGACCAGACGAACTAATGAACCAATTTAAAGATATTAAAGTATCATTACCAACAGGGACAGATTTACCTATTGACTTAGAAATAGTAAATACTTATGAACTACTTAGACTGTCGGATTTGAGTGTGTATTATGCAAATGACAATTTAGTATTTAAGATTAACATACCTTTAATTTATCAAAATGAACTAACACTTTATAATTTAATTTCAAAACTAGTTAGTCTGGGTAACATGCATTATATGTATATTAAACCTAGTCATAAGTTTTTAACTGTAAGTAGGTCAAAAGAACTCTACTCGACTTATGATAATTTTGATTATTCCTTGTGTAAACATACACGTGATTTCCTACTTTGTCCGGAAATAAATCCACTCCATCCACGTAGTACGCGACTAATATGCGAAGTACAACTTTTACAAGAACCTAAAGAAGTACCAGAAAACTGTGAAATCATGTACGTAAAAATTTCAACAACGATATTTGAAAAGTTACAGTTTAAAAATGCATGGTTATACGTTACGAAAGGAGAAACTTTATTTGTGACGTGTGATGCAGAGAAAGAATCTAGCAGTCACGTAATAGAAGGCGTAGGCATAATACAATTAAACAGCACTTGCAGGGGATATGCATCAAGAGACGTCCTTATCCCAGGACAAATAGAAAACGATAAAAACTATCAAGACTTTATACCTCATTCAATCATTCAGCAAGACGACAAGTACAATGCCACAGGAATAGCCGAAGATAAACACGTGAAAAATAATAAAATGGGTGACTTAAATATAGTAGCCACATCTAGAGAAAATATTAAAACAATATTAGAACAAGAAAATAAATTAAACACAGTTAAACAAAAACAATCATCACATAGCTACTTATTATACGTAACCTTATCAATATCCGCATTTTCAACAATATTTTTCGTAATTGCGTTCATACAAAAACTTATAGAAGAGACGCAGAAAAGAACAGAAAGAGACCAGTACACCGCAGTACAACTAGAACAATGTTTCGAGCCAATATTACCATCAGCACCAATCCCAGGAACACTCCACACGATACAAGAACACTCGAACCAAAACCAAACAATAAAAACGAAGAACCTCCGTTATATCCACCATTAAAAATATAAATAAAAAAACATATATATATATATATATATACAAGAAAATCATTTCAGATATGATTTTCGTTTTCGAGGGGAGGCATGTAGTAAACCGGAGTTTACTACTTATTTTTATTATATAACTTAGTAACGTATAATCCGGTGTTTTCGGGTGTATCCAGTAAACAAAGTCATAAATTACAAGGAGTATATGAACTCGAAGCGTAAACCAGCGACCCAGAAAAACATATTTTGTTTTTCTCAAAATATACATATCCATGACACTGAACTTACGAAGGACAACCACTAAACGGCGTAAACAACTACGGTCCTTTCTAAAAATTCCTAAAATCCGGGTAGAGTAACTATAAGTACAGGTGATGGGATGATTTTTATTTAGAATAGACTATATTTGTGTTACATACAAACGTCACGTCGCTCGTGTTAACATTACTTATTCTCAGGTGGAGTTTAACACTTTGTCTTCAAAATTTTAAACTTATATTTTTGTATAATAAATAAATACTCGTACATTTAATAAGTATTATATTTATTTCAACTACAACACCTACCCGAAGTCAACCGAAACACAGTGGACCTTATTTCGTCACATTAACGTAGAACGTGTTACGTGTAGGATCACTACAATACCAAAGGACCTAGAAACATGTACTCACGTATAACAAAGAATCGACGCTTTGAAGCCCAAATTAACATATACATACGAAGGACCATTTCAAGTGATAAAAAGAACACACAAGACATTCGATCTTCTAATCAACGATACATCCAAAAAGATATCAATCGAACGACTCAAACCCGCTTACATAGAAGACAAAGCACCTGAACATAACACGGATACAACAAGCACAGCAATTCCAGCACAACCAAGGCAAACGCGGTCAGCAAGAAAAGTACATTTCCCAAAATATTTGACTACAAATTATATCTTATAAAACCATGTCATTAATAACTTATTGTAAACACTCCGTGTACTAAGGGGGGAGTAATGTAGTAACTATGGAACGATCGGGAATCTTCGCGACGCATAGGCAACACAAATGCATATGCGCGCGAATGTCTCGAACGCTCCATAAAATAATTTTCTAGAACACTACACACAATAAAAAGGCGCGACGTATCAAAAACGTCAAGTATTAGTAATTAGTCAGTCAGTCAGTTGGTCCGTACACGTAGTGCATGTATTTAATGGTGTTTGTAAATTTTCTTAGTGTCTAAAAAATAAACGATCTACATTTTTTCTTCTACATATAAATTAGTGTTTTCTTTTTAATTATCTTAATCGATAATACGAAGCGCTAAAATACCATTTAAAATATTTTAACTAAAAGCAACATTTAAACAATAAAATAATAACAACTTACCATCTTGGTTTTCAATTTCTAAAATAAAGAATTGAATACAAAAATTAATATTAAATAATATATAATATTTGAGGTACATATTTTGGATAATTTAACATAAAATATTAAATTACAATACAAATAGTATATTTCAACATTTCATAGAATTGAGGTATTTGAAGAAACTGTAACGTATTGTCTAACTGAAAATATACTTAATCTAAAAGTATAATAAATACACAATCAACTGAATTACAATAGTAGAATAGAATATACCATTTAAAATATTTTAAGTAAAAGCAACATTTAAACAATAAAATGATAACAACTTACCATCATGGTTTTCAATTTCTATAATAAAAAATTGAATACAAAATATGGATTCACAAACATTATTATTAAATAATATGTAATATTTGAGATGCATATTTTGGATAATTTACATTAAGTATGAAAATACAATATAAAAAATATATTTTAGCATTATCATAGGATTGAGGTATATGAAGAAATTGTAACATTTGTCTAACTGAAAATATAATTGATCTAAAAGTTTGATAAATACATAATCAATTGAATTACAATAGTAGAATAGAATATACCATTTAAACTATTTTAAGTAAAAGCAACATTATATATATATATATATATTTATTATATTATATTATGTTATCCACATTTTCTCAGATCATGAAACAGTTATATAAATAGTATTTTTGTACTCATTGGAATGAGGCTACAGGGACGACAATGAAGTATTGTGTAACGGAAAATATACAATATCCTTTGACTAATAGAAATTAAATTTTTCTCATATATCCTGTAGTTATTAACTTAGTCGTTAAATTAATTCAAAATTTTTATACTAATATATTTGTTTTTAGATTTAGAATAATTTTAAATATATTCTTACTTATTTCACAACTTCCTAAGATTAAGTGTTCAGTACCTATATTACAATAACTCAAAGTTAAATATTTGTAGTACCTAACTAACCTTTAATTTTTAATTTTGTTATATATATTGGGAATTATATTTGTAACAAAAATGAGACAGAAAGTTATGGGACCAAAACCACAGACTAAAACAGATTCAGAATGGACACTGATAAAAAGTTTCATAGGCAGCATAGGAAAATGATAAAATCAGTGCCATTTTATTAGAGGACAATCAGTAAGACCACGTGCTTAATAAATAATATTAGGTGACACATAATTAATTTTAAAATTTTAAAATATAAAATGTTTTATAATAATTATTGTAGTTTAAAAATGATACCAACACTCCACCTTACTAATATATAGAATGAGGTCACGTCAAGTATTATTTTTTTTACATTATTACATATAAATCAAAACACATTAGTTTGTAAACATTATTAACTATATTTTGTCAGAAATTTTAAATTAATACAATATAATCATAGAAAATTGCATGCTTTGTATAAATAATCATATAATAATAGTAATTAATTGTTATAATAAACAAAAAAACCATAACTTATGATCAAAAATTATTTAGGTCTAATTTTAGATTCGGAGCGAAGCGAAGAATGTATGGTTTACATAGAAGAATGTATATACTTAATACCTACTTTAATTAGCTCATTTTTCAAATTTCTCAAAAATTTGTCTTGGGAGGGGAAAAACTACTAAATAATGGCGGAAAATTGGCAAAATAACGGTTTCATTAATATTTAATTTCATGATAACTAAGTGAGTTTTGATTGTACGGACTTGAAACTTTTTTTGAGTATTAACATATGTAGTATAAAGTAAGGTAAAATTAGGAATGAATTATTAGTATAGTATATTGTAATATATTGAGTTTCGATCAGAATCGTATTTCTAATGCAATATCATTGCATTCAAATCTTAAGTATAATAAACTACTAATTTCTCTAAGGACCGAAGGGATGAAGGAGAAACGTCCACAATCGACATTCCCACTTTTTTAATTTTTTTTTTTTAACATTCAAATTAAAAATATGTATAAATACAAATAATTTAAAGATGACGTATAATATCTAATTGTCGGCGTTTTCTACCAGTCAAATGCAAATACCTATTCAAAAATTTTATGAAATGGATTCTAAATTGAGTATAGAGGATTTTTAAAAATTCAACATCTAAGCTATGGCATGGGTGATTAAAATGAACATTATTGATTACATTTTCCAAAACTTTCCAAACTTAATCTTTGAAAAACATTTGAATTATAGATACAATAGGCACACATTTTTTAAATTAAAACCACCAAATTCTGTAATAATAGCAGATGGCATCAATCTTGTTCTTTCTAGATTTGAGTACATCGATACATTAAAATGGTCAGGACAAACACGACAGTTTCTGAATAATAAATTTACTGGTTTAACAAATAAATATGTACGTACAGGGGCGTGCTGAAGGGGGAAGATGATGATGTCATATCCCCCCCGATCTCTTTTTTGGGTAATTATTCTACAATTATAGTTACACAATACATAATAATATAAGGTGGCCTTAATGAATGTATTTATTATTATTATTTTAGATTCTGAGCGAAGCGAAGAATGTATTGGTTTACAAAGATGTTTTTTTTTTATGCATGAAGACACTTTTACGGGCAGAAATAATGGTCCAATTACCACAAGTAGGATATGCTTTCGGTAGAAAATTGCGTCTAGCCGGTACTTTATTTAGCTCATTTTTCGAATTTTTCAAAAGTTTTTCCTTGGGAGGGAAAAAACTACAAAAAAATAGCAGAATATCGGCAAAATTACGATTTCTGTTATTTTAAATTCTTTAATTACGTGATAGCTAATTGAGTTTTGATAGGGACTTGAAAATTTTTTGAGTATTAACATAGGTAATATACCTAGTGTGGTACAATTTTGGATAGGTTGATTATTTGATTAAGTATAGAATTTAGGGTTTTTTTCCAAAAATATTTAATATTTCCTGCAATTTTTGATTTATTGGTTTGAATATTTTATCGAAGCCTAAGAATATACTACTTAATATTTTTACAAAATATTTTAATAGCCATGACTGATAATTTTTTTTTATAAGCTTTAAAAGTAATAGTCCTTGAAAATTTAGCAAAATTACGGTTTCATTATTTTATTTCTTGATAACTTATTAATTTTATATCGTAGGAACTTGAAATTTATTGTAAATATTTACATTCGTAATTTACACACATGGTAAAATTTTTGAATGGATTATCAGTATAGCATATTGTAATATATTGAGTTTTGCTCAGAATCGTATTTCTAATGCAATATCATTGCATTCAAATCTTATTTATAATAAACCACTAATTTCTCCGAGGATCTAAGAGACGAAGTAGGAACGTCCACAATCAATCTTCCCACTTTTTTTGTTAATTATATTTTTATACATTTTTGAACGATTAAATGGTCTATCTATGTTGGAGTTCCATAGAAATATAATTAGAATACCTGGAGAAGTCTTGGATGAAATAGTCAAGAAACCACAAAAATTAGATATAATAATTTAAAATAAAATATATGCAATGTGTAAATATCAAATTATATATTATGTTATGTAATATGTAAATAAGATAATGTGTAAATGAAAATGAAAATAATTATTAATATTTTTACATATTGATTTAAATTTTTAAGTGATAATGTAAATAAAAAGTAAAATTATTTGGTTCGAAGGAGGGTGTGGGGAGTAAAGCCCCCCACGTGTTTCTAGTTGGTCATCAATTTATATCCTCCCCCCCTATCAAAAAGCTAAGCATGCCACTGTGTACGTCTACAATTTGTTAACCATTTTTTTACAACTAAAATGAAAATACAATATTATAGTTCTTCCAATGTTTTATTATTTAATTCCACATACTAATATTTATTACATGAATAGCTTATATACACTTGGTTGCAGTTATATTTGCTGGATGCATAGAGATTTGCTTCGTGTCATCCTTCTTAACTTTTCCATTTACAAACTCATATTAATTTCGCTACACAGCTGCTGACGAACTTCATGGCTGTGCTAATATTGATAATTTCTGTAATTTTGTAATAAATTCGGTGATCGTTCTATTATCATGTGGACAATTTCGAAATTTCAATTGTTCCACCAGAATTAAGGGTTTAGGTTGTAAATAGTTTTTTATGTTACTTACTAGCTGTTTATATTCAATATGTTTTGGTAAGGTTGGAGTACAACGAGATTTTAATACTTTATAAACTTCACTTCCAATTAGGGATAGGGAAGTAGGCATTTTATTTTATTTTATTTTAGTCACTAATATATATGATTTAATATTTTCTACCTAAGTCTCGAAATCTTCTTCTTGCAGTTTGAATTATTCCATATAAACAAATTTAGTCATCGTGTTTTACGTGTTGTTATTTATTTTTTTATCTTTTTTGATCAGAATGAAATTTTCCTTTTCAGTTTCACTATCATGGATCCCATCTTCGTCGCCACTTTTATGTTCGCTCAGATATGAACATTTTATAGAATTAATAATTAACGCACTACATTTAATTACCTTTATTAAATACTTTACAGTCACATAAAAGTTAAAATACACACATTTTAACTACGAACATATATTATCAATACACAAATGTAAAATAAAAGTATTTATGATACAGTGTTGTCAAACACCACACTAACAAATAATATATCATGACAAAATGATTGTAACAAGTATCGTACACCACCCCATATAATAATTTATATATAAAAACGTCAGAGTTCAGATTGTCTATTTCCAGTACCGAAGGATACCGTACACACTAAGTAAAATAATCAGTAGTAAGATATAAATATAGGTTCGTATAGCATACAAAACACCGAATTTGTACATAAATGTTTAATGACCTAATTATTTAAATGTCACCTTATGACTATATCCCATTTTTTATCTCTGTATATTACAAAATTACAATGAAAAGAAAAAGAAAAATTATATCATTTAAATTTTTGATCGAATAATGTTTAATACCAAATAGTTTTTATAATTTTACTTACATAAATAAAATAATGTATATTTGGCATAATCATAGCCATTAAAACAATCAGGACATGCTAATAATAATAATAATAATAATAATACTATTATAATAAGGTTAGTTTAGATAATTTATTTGTCTTATTATAAATGTTAACTTTGTAAAATTATACACAATTTATATAAATATAACAGAGTTGGTATTAAACATATTATTTAAAAATTAACAAAATAAATAATCAAGTTGGTACTTACATTTGTAAGCATTCTCTATATTTGCTAACATAATATAATTTGTAAATACATAATACAGTTAAGTATTTTATGCTTTGTTTCGTAGGTTATAACTTATATAATATTATTAGTTTGAAAAATTTATTATCATAATCTATTGGATATAATTTTCAACATTAAACAATTCATTAATTGAATAAAAAACATTTAGAAAGTAAATTAGACATAATACATCGAGGTTAAGGTTTTAGAAAGAATATAAGGTGGGATTAAGAATGTTTAATTTTGCATAGGCGTAAAAGTGGGCAGAAGTAAGTAAATTTTATAACACGAGAGAAAATAATTATATTAAGAGTGGTATGAATAAATAAAAATAAATTATTTTATGTGGATAAGGGAGAGTATAATGAACTGTAAGGATTATAAAATGATGTTATAATACAGGATAGATTAATGATCTTAGATTTCTGACCTCAAAGAATAGAAAAGCTTTCTGTTAGTGGGGAATTATCCTATATAAAAGGTAATTTATAAAGTCTGTTCACAATCCTTTTTTGCTTTAATAATACATATTTTGGAAATTTTATTTTTTAACATTTTAATTTACTTAAAACCCGTATTTCCCATAACTTAAATTTAAAATTTCCGAAATTACCGAAATTTTCTTTATTTAAGAAAAAATTAGGTTACGCATGATTGATTAATATAGCCATCATCTCATAGGCGCCATTTCAATAGATGCTCCAGCGATACTCTAACTTCTTTAACCCGTCTGAAAAATACATTTTCTGAAGGCCTGCAAAGTGGGCCTTTGTGGCGGCGATAACCTCCTAATTTGACTCAAATTTCTGCCCAGCGAGTGACTTTTTCAAGTTTAGAAACAAAAAGAAGTCGCACGGTGCCAAATCTGGAGAATACGGAGAATGGGGCAGCTGTTCGTAGCCCAATTGGACTAATTTTACCGCGGCGACGGCGGAGGTGTGAGCCAGTGCGTTGTCATGGTGGAAGAGCACTTTTTTCTTCACCAAATGGGGCCGTTTTTATGCAATTCGGCGTTGGGCGTTGAATCGGTCCAATAATTCGGCATAGTAAAGCCCTGTGATCGTTTTGCCCCACTCCAGGTAGTCGATGTAGATTACACCTTGTGAATCCCAGAAAATGGTGGCCTTCAGTTTTCCGGCCGATAGAACAGTCTTCGCCTTCTTCGGAGCAGGTTCACCAGGTGCAGTCCACTGTTTCGACTGTTCTTTGGCCTATGGTATGTACCAGTGAATCTATGTTTCGTCGACGATCACGTAACGATGCAGAAACTCTTTCGGATTGCATTTAAACAGCATCAAACAATGCTCTGAAGTGGTCTCACGGATGCGTTTGTTGTCCAGAGTGAGCAAACGCGGCACCTATCGTGTCGACAGCTTTCTCATGCCCAAAATTTCATGCAGGATATGACCCATGCGGTCTTTTGAGATTCCTACTATCTCAGTTATCTCACGCATCATCAATCGGCGATCTGCCTATTCGAGTTCGTGGATTTTTGTCACGTTATCCTCCATGGTAGCCGTTTTCGGGGCACCTGGGCGTGGCTCATAAAAAACCAACATGTGACCACGTTGAAACTCGTTAAACGCATTTTTAATGGTTGCCATAGAAGGAAAAGAGTCACAGTACACAGCATCCAAACGCTCTTTGATTTCACTGCGTGATTTCCCTTAAAAAAACAAAAATCGAATGACCGTCCGATATTGCTCTTTTTTCATTTTTGTAAAATTCGCTGACATGCTCGCTTCCACACGCAGTCAAAACAAAACTACGGTTCCGATTAAGATTAAACTTTTACAACAGCCGACTACGAGTATATGCTACACAATAGTAAAGTTCTCTTGTGATAGTGACACCATAGGGCGGTGAGGCTAAGTACTTATCGGACGACCCTCGTATAATTACTTTAAATGAAGAAAAATTCTATATAATATGAATAAAAAGAAACAAGAAATAGAAATCAACAGCGGTGTCCACAAGTTTCTATTTTAAGACCAACTTTATGGAATATTATGTTTGATGGGTTATTTCAAGTAGATAGTATCTGAAGTAGAGCTTCTTGCATTCGCAGACGATATAGTTTTATTTCCTTAAGAAATGAGCCCATATAAAATCAGGGGAATAATATAAGAATTCTTTGAATTATTCAACATTAAGGTATAAGGTATAAGTAGAATTAGTAGCCCAAAAATCAGAAGTAATAAAAATTTCTTAGAAAAGAGTAATATTGGTGACGCTGAAGTTATATAGCGGAAAGTATAATGTTGGATTTATACGATGCGTAAATGTACATCGTGTTTCATGAATTTTAGTAAATAGTTATGACTCATGATGGGGATTTCAATAAGCATCCGCGATTCGTGATGGTATTAACACGTAAAAAGAATTTTCGTTTAGTAAAATGGAGTTATAAGTGGCAAAAGCATATTGCATATTCTGTCTAGTATATTGACTAAATAACTAAACCAATGCTAAAAATCGCTAAGAATATTAGAATAACTTGATATTCAGAGGTCACAGAACAACGCACGCGATGCGTGCGATGCGAACCTAACCTAACCTGCAGCAGCAGCAACAACAGCAACACGGTCAAACTATGAAACTGATTAATGAATTACGCGAAGAACAACTGCATCACTATAAGCAAACCCAACAGCAACTAGAGTAATTGTCACATAAATAGGTGGATGGCTTGAGAGGAAACATGCCTTGAGCACAAGAGAGACTGAGCATCCAGGACAACAAGCTTACCGAACAGGATAGGAAACTGGACAAAATAATTACCGATTTGTCTCTTATTCCACGATTGCCTGTGGCCTCGCTGGAATGTAGAATCGTAGCAGAGGCTTCAAACAAAGGGCCCATATGGAAAGGGGAAAATAGTCAATCACTGATTACAGCGGACACCGATAATGTTCCTGGTATATCGTAGTGCGTGGTCGCTAGAAGGAGGTCAGGAATGCAGACATCAAAACCGAATGTAGCTACGTCAAGCAGTTTCCGTTAAAAAACGAGACCGGCGCGTATGCGTGATAAGCTACCGGCGATACTCGTAGACTTCAGCAAAGAAGATTTTCCAAAGGTGGCTAAGAAGATACGCCAAGAAACCAACAAGGAAATCATTAGTAATTGCGTCGTGGAAATGCGTCAGGCGTTAAACGGAGGTTTGCTGATACAAATCCACGGTGATGCATCACAGGTAGAAGCAGTTAAGGCGGAAGTAGCTAGATCGGCCGGCACAGACATATGGGTTAAAGTGTTACAACAAAAAACCATGGTCGAAATTAGAAACCTAGAAGAATGGACGGAAAGGGAGGAGATTCGAGACGCCATTTTATCGTTTACAGGTAACGAACGCGATGATATTAGGGTGATAAGTCTAAGGAAACACTATGAGGACGCCTAGGTTGCCAGAACTCTCGTTTCGTCGCTTGAGACTCATATTCTGGTAGGTGCCGGCCATATAAAAATCGGCATGGTGAGCTGCAGAATCCGCCTGTGTGATAGAAGGACTAGATGTTTCCGATGCCTGTCCTACGGGCATGAATCCAAGATTTTTAATGGCCCGGATAGGTCCAAATGTTGCAAAAATTACGGGAAAGGAAACCATTTGCTAATAACTGTAAGGCACTACAGCAAGAAAAAAGAATTATTTGCTAAAACATTAGAAGCAACTAAAGGCAGTCTACGGGAAGATCGAGGCAGGGGCATCTGCCCAAGATGTTTGATGTTCGGTTTGAATTCACTTGAAGAGCTAGTACACCGGCCCGGACAGAAACGACTGCTGCAGAGAATGTGGCGAGAAAGGACATCAAGTGGCACAACGCCGTTCGGCAGAGGATACTCGGCTTTCGTTCAGGGCACTCCTTAGTTCTGAAGAGTCGAGGTCAACCAAAAAACAAGTGCAATGATTTGTCTGCTTCAAATAAATGTTGGGATAGGCCGGGCAGCGCAAGACCTTGCACTGGCAGTCGCAAACGAGACAAGCACTGACATTTTAGTAATCAGCAAGCAATAACGCGACAAGGACGAAAGAGATGGGTGGTATGCTAACAAGAGCAGTCGAGTAGCCGTCTTTACCGGGAAAACTTCGATAACGCGTATAGGACCCAAAGAAAAAGGATTTAGATGGGTAGAAATAGCGGCAGGATAAGGATATACCGTTGCTATTGGCCTCCAAGTTTGAGCTCAAGCGTCGAAGAGTTCAGCGACTTCTTGCTTAGGCTAGTGATAAGTATCAGGGAAGTGGAAATACCGGTGATCGCTGCGGGGGACTTTAATTCCAAGTCGGCAAGCTGGGGTAGCCCAACAGAAGATGAGAGGGGTATTAAACTGTCCGATCTCATGGCTTCTGTTTATATGTTGGACTGAAACAAAGGGAGCTCGCCAACCTTTGTTACGGGAAGTACAGGTACATTTATTGATATCACATTCGTGACAGGCCAGCTGGCAATAAAATTACTGGCTAGAGGGTTATGGAGGAGGAATCCTTGAGTCTACATTATTATTTGACTTTCGATATCCAAGATTCGCTGGATCAACGGCATGAACAACGTACGGAAGCCAGATGAAGCTGGAAAAAGATCAATTCTTCCAAACTCAACATTTATATGTCGTCGGCGAAGTGCCAAACGCCACCTTTGGGTGCAAGACACTCACGGAAATTGTAGATGGTGCATGCAACCCCTGTATGCCCAAGAGATGTTACAGGGGAGGAAAAAAACCGATGTACTGGTGGACACCTGACATAGAGGTGCTCAGAAAAGGTTGCCATTCCAAACGTAGGGCACTAAAGAAAGGGTATCATAAAGGACACCCGATCGAGTGCGAAATATTGCATGTCGACTACAAAGAAGCTAGAAAGAATTTGAAACGCGCCATTGAGAAGAGCAAAAAAGAATGTTGAGGCAAGCTCTGCAGACAAGTAGAAACTGACCCCTGGGGTTTGCCATATAGAATGGTTACTAAAAATGTAATCAGCCTCAGACCTATTCCGGGCATTAATCTGCCGGGCAGGCTGGAGTACATTATTGGATCCCTGTTCCCGGACGGCACGGAACGCCCTTGAATGCTACTGATGGATACGCAGGTGACGCCCGATGAAATAAAATGACAGGCGGAAAACATACCAACAGACAAAGCTTCGAGACCGGACGGCATCCCAGATATAGCGATCATTAGTATAGCAACATCTAGACCGGATATTTTATGTAATGTATTTAGTATGTGCTTTGCCAAAGGACTATTCCCTACAGTTTGGAAGACGGCAAAGCTAGTCCTTCTGCCAATGGGCAATAAACCTTTGGATCAGCCTTCGTCTTATAGGCCTATATGCCCACTCAACAATTTGAGAGTTATTTGAGAGGATTATAAAAAGCAGATTAGAGTTACACTTCGATGGTTCTGCGGGGCTTAACGACCGACAGTTAGAGGTCCACCGTCGACGACGTACGTAAAGTCATGATGATTGTTGATAAAAAGTCAACAGGTCCACTGCATAACAGAGAGCTTTGTGCCCTGGTAGCATTCAACGTGGCCAACACATTCGGCTGACTGGGGAAAAATAAACGAGGCGCTGGAGAGAAAACAGGTCCCATTTTATCTGGCGCAGACTATCCGTAACTATTTAAACGAAGAGACACTGATTTACGGGGAAGGTAGGACTAGAGGTATTAGTCGCGGAGTTGCCCAGGGATCGATTATCGGGCCGATCCTCAGGAATCTCATGTACGATGATCTCCTCTCCATAGACCTGGGCGATAACATCCTAGAATATTCCTCGTCTTCACTGGTCGCTTTTGCTAACGATGTGGCAGTAGTAGCAACTGACTACAACAAAGATATTCTAGAGGAAACAACAAATCGGCCCTATCGAGGGTCGCAGAGTGGATGACCGACAACGAGCTCTGCTTAGCGGCTCATAAGATTGAAGCAGTAATCCTCACCACAAAAAGGGACTACGGTGAACCTCATTTTACGGTGAACGGGATAATTATAGAGCCCAAGGAATATTGACGGTACTTAGGAGTCGAGCTCAATTGAAAGTTGGGTTACAGAAAGACATTTAAACAGCAACGGCTAAAGCTGGAGCCACGGCAGAGGCGTTAGGTAGAATATTCCCCAACGTCGGCGGAGCAAAACAACGGTCAAGGAAACTCCTGGCCACAGCAATCCAGAACCAACTACTCTACGCAGCTCCAATGCGCTTAATATTAGTGCCTATCAATGCGCTTAATATCAATGCACTAACTATTAAAAATAACGTTAAAACGCTTGAGGGACCCTAGAAAAAGATGGCATTGAGAGTGACGATGGCATATAACTGTATCCACTAGTGCCATACTGGTCGTTGCTGGAATGATACCGGCTCACCTGTTGGAAATCGAAAACCAGACGAGGTACAATAATCAGAGGAATGGTACAGAAGTTGAAAAGGAGGCTGTGACAGAGATGACAATGAGGAAATGACAGGCGGAGTGGAATGTAACCAATAAAGGTTTATGGACGAGAAGGTTAATCGGGGTCATAAGTAAATGGACATCTCGGAAATTCGGTAACTGCGATTTCCACCTAACCCAAATGCTCACGGAACAAGGGTGTTTTGACAAAACCTATATAAATATAGAAAGCGGGAGTACTCAGCGTGCGTGGATTGTAGAATGACAACGGACGACGCTGAGCACACATTGTTTAGGTGTGACAGGTGATGGAAGGAAAGAAGAAAACTGGAGGCGACAATTGGTGTGGGCATGGAACCGGACACGATCGTGGGGAAGATGCTGGAAGAAAGGGAAACTTGGAAGACAGTGAAGACGTTCATGGGGATGGTGTTTTCAAGGCAAGAAGAAGAGGAGAGACAGAAGCAAAGAACGGTGGCTGTGGCAACAAACATTTAATTATATTAGTTTAGTTAAGTTAAGTTTAGAAATGTACGCTGAAGGCGAAACGCGAGTGGGATAGAGCCCTCTCTTTAGTTGCATATAATAATTATATGTTTATTTAATAATTATAAATAAACGATACGGATGCAGGGGGAAGCCGTGATTTTTTCAAATAGAAAAAAAAAAAGGTTAGGTTAGGTAAGGCAAGGTATGATTAGATTAGGTTAGGTTAGGAAGATTGTATTAATTAGAATAATATAATAAACGATACGCGGCAGAGGGAAGGCTGGCCCTCAGGGGAATAGTTCCCCTCTGTCTTGTGATAACACCCACAAAAAAAAAAAAAAAAAAAAAAGATTAGGTTAGGTTAGGTTAGGTTAGATTAGGTTAGGTTAGGTTCGACACTTCATAAACCGCAAAGAACAATAGCTCTAAGAATCGCTATGGGGTATAGAACGGTTTCCACACAAGCCATATTAGTGGTCGCCGCTATCATTCCTGCACATTTAATGGCACTGGAGAGACTTAAACTATACAAGGATAGGACTAAAAAAGATACATAAAGAGAAGAATCGTTCGAAAAGTGGCAGGAAGAATGGAATAATGCGGAGACGGGCAGATGGACAAGAAGGTTGATACCAGACGTGAAAAAATGGTCAACAAGGAAACACGGCGACATAAATTATCACATAACACAAAGGCTCACCGGGCATGGTTGTTTCCGTGAGTATCTGCACAAGTTTAAGAGAACGACGGACCCCGCGTGCTTGGATTGCTCTGCTCCGAGAGACAACGCCGAACACGTAATCTTCCATTGTGATCGATGGTGGAGACAGAGACGGGAGAGAAGACAGAGAATTGTTGACTTGATGTTAAAGAACCGAGACAACTGGAAAGCAGTCGGACAGTTTGTCAGTGACGTACTCTCAAAGAGGGAAGAAGAGGAAAGAGCACGCCAGAAGGAAGAAAGATACATATTAGCTTAGTTGAAATCTATTATAGGCTGAAGGCCACAGCAAAAGGGATAGAGCCCTTTAACTATATGTAAATGATGTAATAGTATTATTTAATAATAAATGATGTGGATGTAGAGGGAAGGATGACCTACAAGGCAAAGTTCCCCTCTACAGCGCCACGATTATAACACAAAAAAAAAAAAAAAAAGGTTAGGTTAGGTTATGGCCCTCCACAATACCAGGAGTTATGTGTTCTGGTTACATTGGATATTAAAAACGCCTTTAATTCTACGCCTTGGGATCTGATCGACGCATCACTCAGGTCCAGAAACGTTCCGACACAAATTATTCGAATCATCAGATCCTATTTGAGCGGTCGATCGATTACAATGACTTCAGGCTCTGGATTCGTAACCAAGTCAGTGTCTTTCGGCGTTCCTCAGGGTTCGGTCTTGGGGCCAACGTTGTGGAACGTCTTCTATGACGACTTACTCCAGATGGAAGTCCCTGAAGGTGTGCAACTCTTAGGATTTGCTGACGATCTTGCGCTGGTCGGCATTACTCGAACGTCCAAAGCATTAGAACAGGTCGTGAACGAAACCCTATCGCACATCAGAGACTGGACACGGACACACGGATTGATCCTTGCACCCCAGAAGACGGAAGCAATCATGCTAACTAAAAAAGGGCATACAGATTGCCAGATCTATTGTTGGGTGGAATCCCTATAAAAATTTGTAGAAGTATGAGATACCCGGGAGTCTATCTAGACTCGCATCTGATATTCAGCAGTCATATTAAAATAGTGTCTGCAAAGTCCACTACGTCGATATCTGCTATAGGAAAATGCTAATGCCTAACACGGGCGGTCCGTCACAGAAAAAACAGCCTTGGTCATGTCTGCGGCACTGAGCAAGGTCCTCTACGCTGCCCCTGTCTAGGCCACCATGGCTTCAAGATACGAGGTGAATCGTCAAAAAATGAATAGGCCACTAAGATCTGCCACCTTGCGCATCACCAGAGCCTACAGAACAGTCTCTCACGAGGCTGCTCTATTCCTCGCGGGCACTCCTCCGGCGGACCTGCTGGCTTTGGAAAGGGCCAGAATTCATAGTAGGCAAGACGATGAAACCACGGTATCCAAGCAAGAAATCTGGAAGTTTGAGATGGATATCACTTTGAATCAATGGCAAACCAGGTGGAATCGCGGAGCTAATGCAGAATAGACGCGCACGATACTCCCAGACTCAAGAGGTGGTTGAATAGGCCTCCTCCGAGCTTATCCTTCCACCTTACCCAAGCTTTGACGGGATACGGGTGCTTCCGTTAATACTTGTGGCGAATGAACAGGGCGTCTGGACCGGAGTGTCTGTACTGTGGCCATCCAGCCGACACGGCTGAACATACTATATTTGACTGCCCTCGGTGGAGTTCATTCCGCCTCCACGCAGGACAGTTCGTCGGTGGACGAGATCCAAAACCGGAAGAGGTTATGGACTTCCTCTCCGGAGCCATCGACCTGCCAGACAGCCTTAAGGCAGCTGCGTCAAGAGGCAGGAAGGCATTCGAAAAAATGTTCGAGGACATATTGACTCGTATAAGAGTCAGACGAGCGACTGCTCGAGTCGGGTGCCCCATTATGAGCCGACGAAGTCCAAAAAATTCAGAAAAATAATAATCTGCTACTGCAGACCCAAAGATGCGCTGCACTGCGAGTGGCAAGATGCTATCGGACAGTGTCGGATATGGCAGCTCTGGTCCTGGCAAGAATGCCTCCGCTATTCTGTTAGCTACTAGCAGGAAACGCGTCGCGGCGGCAAAGAAGATCGGAGTATTAATCTCGAAGGATGATATAAACACAGATGTCATGGTGGATATCAAAGACCCAAGGAAGTAAGCTTCCACATGGCACAAGCACTGACAGGACACGGATACTTCCAAAGTTATTTATGGAAGAAAGGGAGGGCAATTAGTCCGGCATACTCTCACTGTTCGGAGGAGACGGATGATGCAAAGCACACGGTGTTTTCCTGTCCGTTCTGAGATGCGGAAAGGACGGAACTGAAAACGGCGGTAGGCAGATTTGTCGTCCCGGAGGATGTGATGTACTTTCTCTGCGGTCCAGTGAGTGATGAATTACCAGATGATCCTGCACAGAAGAGGAGACTATTTGTGACGGCCAAGAAGCATGGAGATATGTTCAAATTGATAATGGAATCCATAATGGGACAGAAGGAGGAGCAGGAAAGGCAGAGACAGAGACCGGCTTGAAATCGATAAAAAATATAGTTAAGATGTATATTGTGGGCTGAATGGCTAAATCAAGGGAGTTAGAGGTCCCCAGCTTTTTGTAATCTTATATTGCGTATTGTACTGATGTATTGTAAACTTGATGTTATTATTTTAATAAATAATGTGGTCAGGGAGGCAGCAATGGGGAAACCTAATTCCCTCCCTGGCTGCGGTTCAAACATGGAAAAAAAAAAAAAAAGGTTAGGTTAGGTTAGGTTCAGTTCTCCGGTGACAGTTATACCGTCAACATCTAATTTGCGACGCCCTTGCCCGCATACTTTTTATGTCTCTAAAACTTCTCTAATTTTCGCGCGCTACGCACAAAATGTTTCGTCTAGCGACAGCGAATCTTTTAACGTTCCGATGGTGAAAATCGGCCAATTGGTCGTGGAGAATTCTCGGAAAAACTGTTCTAGATTAATATCGCATCGAAATTACGAAAAACCACAAAAGTTAAACATTGCTGGTTAGGTTCGCGAATCCCTTCGAAATTTCGGCTATTGACGGTAAAAATTGTGCGATCGGACTGATGTCGTTTTTGAGTCGGTCCGTCCAAAACCCTCCCTCTGGGAGCAACTCAAAATCCGGCCATAAGAACAACACGGCCGCCGCAACACCGGTGAGTTAGTATATCCATTGATTAATTATACGACATAAAATATAAGACATTTTCTTTGTGATAAAATAAAAGACAATAATCATATTTGTAAGTTTGTTGAGCCATGTAAAGAACATTTCATTTTTATTATCGAACATCTTATAAATTGTAAACTCTTAAGAAATTTAATTGGAAATCTATAGATTTTAAAAATAAAAGGGCAAAAAAAGCTAAAAATAAATTAAATATTTTAAGGAATAATTAATTAAAAAAACATTATACTTTCATTTCGATTGTACTTATAATAATAGTATATTATTTTTTTTATTATACAATTTTTTGTCGTTACAGATGTATTATTGTAATGAGTTATATAAATAGTTATATATATATATATATATATAATTAATTATATACTTATATTGTATGTTTATACTTTACAATTAAATTAAACTATATTTATATTATACTGCACTTTTGTCTCCATACTTCATTTAATGATAAATATAGCAAAATCACAAAAACCAAAAACTTAAATTATAATGTTTAAGTTGAACTTGGAATATAAAAATCTGTAGAAAATTTAAAGAGAAGCATATTTTGAAGAGAATGTCATATCTGTTATGTAAAATATCACGTGGTAAAGAATTATTATATTACGTTTTATAGTTTTATAACACGCTATAACTTCTTTGCTTGTAGTTATGCTCCTATAAAATTTTCAATCCGTTATATACAAAATTGCAGGTAATATTAAACATTTTTGGATACATTTTAAAGCATATTAAGTCAGAAAACCTATCAGTTACAAAATTTTATTATGTATGTAAATTACCAATGAGAACATTAAATAAATTGTTCAAGTCCAAGTTAAAAACTTCATTAGTTATTATAAAAAATCTAATATCAATTTCGTCAAAACTACAATTTCCGTGAATTTGGCCGTTTTTCTGTTATTAATTGGAAGTTTTTTTTAGTTTTTTTTTCCTAAGAAAAAGTTTTAAGAAATTCAAAAAATGAGCCAAATAAAGTATGAAGTGGATGAAATTTTCTATTGAAAACATACCCTATTCGTAATAGGACCACTATTTCTAACCGAAATCGTGCTTTCTAACAAAAAAAAAACATTGTAAAACCGATACATTCTTCACTTCGCTACGAATCTAAAAACCAATAACCATGTCATTTTATTTAATAATTGTTTATTTTATTGGTATTTCTTGTCACAGTTTATTTAAAATTAAACAGTTTTTGGTTGACAAACAATAGTCATCTATTTCCCTACCCCCGCCTGTATATTTCTTCACTGTCTATCTGTTTTCAATAATAAATATTAAATTATTTAATATCCTTATTTAATGAAATTTACAACCGATAACGCTATTTATTGACACATAAAGCTAAACATTTTAGTATTTCCATTTTTTCTAGTTACTATCTATGTATAATTAATCAATGGTATATCTATTAATAATATTCGAGGTACGCGCAAATTTACGGCACGTGTCTTTCGACGGCACGTGTCAGTGATCGGCACAAGTCAAGGCCATTCGGCGCTGCCGCTGCCGTCTAGAACGTTCTAGAAAACTCTAGAAGAATCTAGAACAATCGATCCATACACATGCACACACACACATATATATATATATATATATATATACTCACAAATAATTTCAAAAGGCCATAACTCCCAAAATACCGATTAAATCTCCCTCTAACCAAGACCAACCGATAGGCGTAGTTCTCTCACATAAACTAACCTTTTCCCCCATCCCCTCGCATCATCCACCCATGTGAAGAGAAAGATGTATGAATAAAAGACAATGAGTTAAAATATCTTAGAATGATGTAGGACGTAAAAGGATTTCAATAAAACAATATATTGATATGTTTAAGGATCAAAAAATTTAAGAATGGGAGGTATGGAGTCAATTTAATAGAGATAGGATTCTATTATATTATAGAATACAAGGTGATTTATTTAGCGTGCTCACTCCATTTTTTCTTTAATAATGCATATTTTGGAAATTTTGTATCTAAGTATTGGAAAATACGGGTATCATGTAAATTAAAATAAAAATGAAAAATAATTTAAAAAATATGCTTTATTAAAAAAAAGTAGGGTGAACATGCTTAATAAATCACTGTATATTTATTATAATTTTTATTAATTATATATATTTTTTTTTTTATAAAAACAATATTGATATAAAATTTTCTTACTGATACAACCTATATTTAACAACAATATACAACATCTATTTATTTAATAATATTATTAATAGGAGTTAACCCAATTAACAATAAATTATAAAACAATAATTTATATAGACATATAATAAATATACAACAACATTGTAATAAAGTAAGAAGTAGCACAAAAGTACAAAATTATGTGCTGTAAGATAAAATTAACTGCTTTATCTTAAAATGTAAACTATTTTTATAGCTCTTTTATATTTAACCAATCATAATTAATTTTTATTAATGACATTAGTTACAATCACCAGACCATCTTATCCATAGATAATTACCCTCTAAAATAAAATGTTAAATATATGTTAACCGCCATTATTTATTAATATGAATTTCGGCGCCAATTTTAAGTTACATAATACTAAGATAATCGTGAATTATAATATTAAAAGGATGCCACACTAAAACGAGAACACAAGAAATGATTTTTAGAACGCGCTTTTACTACTTTTATAACAGCGCAAGCATGCGACCGCTCATTGCTTGACTGATACAAACGTAGATAATAGTGTTAAAACCTAAATTGAGAGCGCATTCTATTTTTTTATGAACGTTTCTACTATGCACATTGCACTTCGTTTTGTTATGGAATTATAATAACTATAAATATATTGATACATATGCTGCGATGATGTTATATATTTTATATTTTAAACTTTACTAAAAAATGTAGTATGATCGTGTGCGTATCTACAAACTAATTCTAAATGAAATATACTGTTGGTCTAAATAAATGTGTGTGTGTATATATATATATATAAATATGTAGTTCATAAAATCTGTTTGGCGTCTTCTTCACTATTGATATAATTAAATGATATGAAGATCACCAATAATCAATTTATTATAAATATTACGTACACATAAATACACTAACAATAATAAAAATAATAATAAAAATCAGATATGGAAAAAAAATACATCTTGATGTTTATAATATATTACTATTTAAATATTAATCATAAAAAATAAAGGAACAATCGCACACACGATAATAAAAACAATGAATACATTATAGTACTACAAAGATTTACAACGATCACAACGCCAACACGACGTACTCGTTATACAATTAGAGGCATATTTAGCAATTTATAAAGGGGAGGAGGATTCAGATTTGTTTTAGAAGCTATTATGTAGCCGAACCCCCCCCCCCCCACTGTTATATAATATAAACAAATTAATTGTAATAAAATGTTCTGTATCTATATACATTATAATGCAAAATCTAAAACATGTGGCAAAATAATATTAATAACAATTTTTGCTTGTGTGTGTTTCAAGAGGTGGAAATATTAGTTACAATGACAAACAATATGTTATTATATTAAAATAAAAAAGTAGGAAGGTCGATTTTGGATGTTCTTCCTTCGTCCCTTCGGTTCTCGGAGAAATTAATGGTTTATTATAATTAAATTTGAATGCAATGAAATTTTATTAAATTTTATTAAATTTTATTAAATTAGAAAATACGATTCTGAGCGAAACTCAATATAATACAATATATTATACTAGTAGGTTGTTTCATAAGTTTACCACGTGTGTAAAGTAAAATACCTATGAGAAAACTCAAAAAAATTTAAAGTACCTACATTCAAAATTGCATTAGTTATCATGAAGAACCTAATATAAATTTCATCAAAATGACGATTTCTGTAAATTTTGACGTTTTTCTGTCATTTTTTGGTAGTTTTTCTTCTGCAGAGGAAAAACTTTTGAGAAATTCGAAAAATGAGCTAAATAAATTACCAACTAAGTCCAATTTGGTACGGAAAAGGGACCTTTTCGTGATAATTGGACCATTATTTTTACCCAAAACAGTGTTTTCATTCAAAAAAAAATAAAAAAAAATAATAATAAAAAATACAGGAAAGTTGATTGTGGACGTTCCTCTTTCATACATTCGGTCCTCGGAGAAATAAATGATTCATTATAATTATTAAGAATTGAATGCATTGATATTGCATTATAAAATACGATTTTGAGCGAATCTCAATATACTACAATATATTATACTGATATCCATTCCAAAATTTACGACGAGTGTAAATTATATATTTAAATATGTAAAATAAATTTCAAATCCCTATGATCGATATTCAAGGAGTTATCAATTTATCATAATAAAAATTGTCAGTCACGAATTTCAAAATATTTTGTAAATAGATTAAATAGTATATGAATATGCTTCTATAAAAATTTCATACTATTAAACCAAAAATTGCAGGGAATATTAATAATTTTTGGAAAAAATTCAAAGCTCTATATTTAGCCAAAAAACAACCGTTCCAATCCGTTCCAATATTCTACTAAACGTAAATATTACCTATGTTAGTACCCAAAAAAATGTTTCAAGTTCTTACGATCAAAACTCAATTAGTAATCAAGACATAAACAAATTTTAAATAATGTAAACCGTATAATTTTTCCAATTTTCCGCTTCTCAAGGAAAATCTTTTAGAAAAATCAAAAAAAGAGCTATTAATGGGCAATCGGACCATTTTTTCTACCCAAAAAAATGTTTTCACACATCAGAAAAAAAAATTATAAAAAGCTTAT